>JAPKLW010000227.1:108238-226014 GCA_026898455.1 Plectranthus barbatus
AAGTAATTTAAGCTTTAATTTGCTTAAATAAAAAACGGGATATTACACTCTGGAATCCTCCTTGTTTCCCCCTATTTGATTGCATCCAAAAAGGTGGAGGAGAAGGTATTAACTTTATGTTCCATCTGCTGCTTATGCTCTGCTACGTCTTCCTTTACTTCTTGCACAGTAGCCTTTACCGAAGAAACATCGAACTCTACTGTAGTAACTTTGGTCGTTACAGTAGTAACATCTGTTTTGATCTCGTCAATTTCTCTCCTTATGTCCGTGGCTTCCATCACCATTCTCTCAAACACGGTGGAAACAACATTTTGTATAGCCCGTTGTACTACTGAGTTTAAATAGGTTGGAAAGTCATGAGAATTGACTGGACTAGCAAAGAAAGATGAAGTAGTAGGGATAAAGATTGCTCAATTCCTGGCAGTGGATGTGGAGATCTCTTCCATTGGTTCTTCTGTGGTTCCTGGCTCAGCAGTATCTACATCATCGGTAGGGGTTAGCAGATACTCTGCTTCTTCGATAGCTTTCAAGTATTCTGCTTCAGCAGCAACCATTGCAGCTTCCTCCTGCATCCATGCATCTGCTAATCCTAGTTCCAACGCATAAGCCCGCAATTCCTCACTTCTGTTGCGATACTTGACCATTTCAAGCTTTTGGGCTTCGTGCTCTTCTTCTTCTCGGATAGCGTCTAATCGAGCCTGCAACCTTGCTTCCTTGATCTTTGCATATTCAGCTTGGCGTCTCTTATATTCACTAGCTGCTTGGGCTTGACGCTTGGAAAGTTGAATGTGAGCATCAGACAATTCGTCCGAAGCGAAGGTAGACTTTGGTAAGGAATGAGGAGAGGATGTTCGCCGGTGAGCCTTGATGATTTGAAGTCTGGCAAGGACGGCCTTATCATGGTACTGCTTGGCACAGGGAGATTGATCCATCCAATCATTCGCCCATTGCTCCTCACGCCTCCAGAAATTCAGACCTTTCCACGCCATCATCAATTCTCTTTCCTCTAAGCAGAGCTCTCGCGAAATATAGTCATATTTCTTCCATCTCCTTAGTTCACGTCCCAGTCTATCTCCTTCTTCGGTTCCTTCCTCCAATTCTCCAGCAAAGACTTCCTTGATCTCCTTTTCAACCATCATCTCCACAAATTCTTCAATCTCACGTCCAAAAATTTCAAAGTCGGAGTTCACCTGTTCCTCTGGTGATATCTCAGCACACCACTGGGAGAACCTCCTCAACTTGAATCTAGGACTGGGAAGTCCATTGAATGGCAGGCGAAGTTGATTATTGTACTCCGTGGAGGTCTTCCTCAATGTTTTAGCGTCATAAACATCCTTGAGTTCTCCGTCGGAATCAGACTCGGAGAAGCAGGTGGGAGGGAGAGCAGACTACTTGTTCAGCACCTCCATATGAATAATCTGCTGAGCAGTTGAATCTTCAGCACTCCCTGCCTTGTCATCTGCGTATTTCTCTACTCCAGAAGTACCAGCTTCCGGATTTCCTGGTAGTCGTCAGGGTGACCTTCTGAGGAGAGTTTCTTCATCGGAACTGCTACATAAGTCCATAATCAATTTCTCCTCATTAAATTCGCCATCCTGAAGTGCTTTCTCAAAGTCCTTGTCGAACATGGCCTCTTGGTCTGGTATAATTGCTCCTTCAACATCAACTGGGGGAATGGAAATGGTGATCCTTCCGCCCGTTATGCCTTTCCCTTTCCTAGTGGCGTTACCTTCTGAAAACGCCCCTTCTAGCAGCTGAGCAGCTTTCTATTGAGCTTCATGTTCTTCAGTAGATTTCTTGATTCGTTCGAATTCTTGATCTCTTCCTTCGAATGTCATCTCATCTATAAACTTCTTGTATTGCCTTTTTTCAATTTCCTTTATTTGAGCATCACGCTTTCTCTTGGTTGCCCTTGTGCTATCCAATTTTTCTTCAGCAGCCTTCTTCTCTGCTGCAGCTTTCTCTGATTCCTCCTGATCTGAAGTTAGGACTAGCTTTCTTCTCGTCCGCTTCTTTGCTTTCTTTTCTGGAGAGGTGATGCCAGAACTCTTTTTCTTTTGAATTTCAAGTGCCATGGCGCCTATGACAAGTGGAGGCTGTTCTGCTTCCTTTGAGGTCATGATCTCGTTGATCTGGTCTACTGGTAGATTCCCCAATTTGACTATATCCTCGAGATTCTAAAAACATTGCTCTGTCTCAGTATTCTTCTTTAGTAAAACAACCTCATCAGCAGACACAGGGATGGCCGGCTGCAGTACTTGACATCCCAAATTGCTTGCATCCGGTTCCTCAGGAGATGTAGGTTTGTCCTTATCCACGTTTAATTTTCCAGTCAGCTTACGAGGCTTTTTGAGACTTAATGGTTTGGGCTCCTTCCTTTTCACTGGGACGTAATCCGTGGGTAGGAGTTTCACACCTCGATCAACCCCTTTGTTAGTAAACAACATCTCTAGATATTTGCTGATCTTCAGGCCAAAATTAACATTCAATGAGAACGTCCCATCTATGGCCATGTGGTCATTCTTCCGAGCATGCTCAGCCCATCGCTCGAAGAAGAATTCAGCCCAGTTTCCTTTGATGTTGTCATTCAATGCCATCATAACAGCATACTTCTTAGCAGATAGCTCTGAATATGAACCAGCATCACACTGGAGCATCTTAATCACTATCTCAAAAAGGAGCTTGTAATCATCCGTCAGAGTGTTAATAGGGGTAGCAACCTTAAATGTGATAGCCTGCCCCTTTTTGTTCTTAAACTCCCCAGGCTTTTTCCATAGATTCTAGCTTCTCTCCATCTCAACAATATCATTCACCTTATATTGAGAGATTTTTGCCCCATAATTTCGAAGTTCAAAGGTCCTCGAAAGAAGTTCAGCACTTACTTCTACAATATTACCATAAACCGAGGTTTTGAACGATTTTTGGTCATCATTCATCACAGCTCTAGCGTAGAATTCAGAAACCATGTGAGGGTGGAAGTGATCAGGTTCAGCAGAAAGGTATTTTACCAGTAATTCGGAGTCAAGGATCTCCATGATCCATTTTGGGATGTGTTTGGCGGCAAGAGGCATATAGAGGATCCTGTCCTTCATGATTTGGGCTAGACGCCGCTGCTCCTTTGAATGGACGGACAACTCCTTCTTCCGGGCCAAGACTACTAGTTGACTATAGGGAATCGATTCATCGATGTCTTCCTTACTCACTATCCCAGTGAAACCAGGTTCATGTCGTACATGCATTGGTGACCCGTAATAGGTGGAAAGATGAAGGTGGGTGGTTAGAATGGAGATGAAGAAGTACTGGGTTCTGGATTTTTGGTGGGAGGGGATTTTGGATTCGTAGCCATGAATGTGGATTTTGATTTTCGAATAAGGATTTTTAGGGAGAGTTTAAAGAGGAGAGTGTGAATTTCAGAGAGCTAGGGATTGGGATTTAGGAATTTCGGTTGGAAATTTCGAAGAGTGAACAGTGAAGATGATTTATGTTTATACCTTTGGATGTGAGATCCAATGGTTGGGAGAGCTTCTGCCAAATAAATAGATCGACGGCTCAAGATTAGCACGACCTGTCGTATGTCCTCCCATGCTCCGAAAAGAGACTTGAGTGGTCTGACGTGGCGCCTTCTTACTCGACGCAGCCGACTGCGTAAAATCACTTTGAATTTTGCCTTCCCATCTCGAACTTGACGTAGCAAATGGTTTTGACTCTGCAGATTTCCATCAGCAGATGCTACCATATCTTAACACATATATCATGCTAAGGGATATGCTATCCTTCTTTTCTGACATGTCAGCATATTGAAGGTCAGCTGGGACTTAGCATCCTGAAAGTAATGATGGATATCTCGAGTCGTTCGCAGATCTGACCATCAACCGTCACTACTAAACTGATTAGACATCCCATGCAACCATGACGCTCTCTCTTCTTGCGACTATACGAATTCCAAGAAATGAGTCATTGTGATCTTTCAAAAGATCTTCTAACAGGTCATAATTACCAAGTAATTATTATCCCCTCTATAAATATCCTTCATGTGATGTTCCTTAACACCACAAGTTATCTTCATACTTCTCCATATCTTCCTTCGCAAAACCTTCAAAAAAAATGGATTCTCCAGGTCAATCGCTTGAAGTATGTCGGAACCAGATACTCCATGAGTCTGGTCTGTACACGTATTACAACGATGACTATGCCGTGGCTGAAAAAGTCATGGCAATGTTGAATAGATGCGGGTTGACGAAGTTTGTCACCGCCACCCCTCGTCATTATCATGGGGATCTCCTTCGGGAGTTTCTCAAGGACTGCGTTGCCGAGAATAATGCCATATACGGATCCTTCCGTGGCAAGCTCGTCTGATGGTCTCTCGACTCCTTCTCCCGTGATTTCGGCCTTCCAAGGGGTCCAATCTCGGTGTTGAACTATCGGACAGCAAAGGCAGCTCCTGAATGGACATCATGGCAGAAGTGGCGACATTCTGCCTGGTTTGAGTTCTCCCCCTCCGCTCCAGCTTCCGGTCTGCAGGCTCCATAAAGGATGTTGTTCTACATCACCCACCACATGTTGCCGGGGGAAGATCTTGATGACCTCTCTTTTTCAAGGGAGGTATGGCAATCCATGATGGTCATGGATGATGAGGTGGAGGCTGACTGGGCAGACTTCATCTTCAAGGGCATCCGGGACTGTGTTCAGCTCTTTCCTTCGATGCCTCTGCTAAGTGGGATCCAGCTCAGCTGGCTGCTTGAGCAGAGCTTTCCTGAGATAGCAGAAGGTCGGTCCAACCTTCTTGGAGCTGACTTTTTCCCATTCAAGCCTCGATCCCCTGTCTGAAAAAAAAAAATCAAGCTTTGTTGTTTTTGCTATTTTTTGTTGTAAATGGATGTTTTTTTAAAGTAAGAAATGAACTTCCGCATTTCTTTTTCAATCTTTGTGCATCTGAACTTTACATTATACACAAATCCATCCGAAAAATACATATTTTCATAGCTTCGCCAATTTATCAAGATATCTTCCAGTAGATGCCTCTCACGTCAGTAAAAAAATATGTTAATCTTTAAGATTTTCTCTACGACTTCGACAATCTGCTGAATGACCAAGGAATGTCTGCTTAGCAAGCTCTTCACTCCGACTTGACTAGTAGCATCTCCATAGTTGCTAGCAGACTTTTCTTCAGCAGAGGAGTTCAGCACTCAATAGATGTATGCTAGCAAAAGTGTATATTTCATTTATAAAATCCAAGAAGTCCAGAAAGAATGAGAATAGCATCTCATTCATCCATAGCATCATCTAACTCCATGAGACCTAATTTTATACATAATTCCTTGAATCTGGTCTCCGGTAGAGGCTTCGTGAAGATATCAGCAATTTGATCTTCCGTGCATATATATTTAATATCGATATCCTTCTTCTCTTGATGATCACGAATGAAGTCATGTCGGATGTCGATGTTCTTAGTTCTCGAATGATGCACTGGATTCTTCGTAATGCACACGGCACTGTTATTGTCGCAGTAAATCGGCACGCATTCAGGAGAAATCCCATAATCTTCTAATTGTTGCCTTATCCATAAAATTTGCGAACAACAACTAGCAGCAGCCATATACTCTACTTCCGTAGTAGATGTAGCAACAGAGTGCTGCTTCTTGCTAAACTAACTGATGAGTTTATGACCAAGAAATTGGCAAGTGCCACTGGTGCTCTTTCTTTCAATTTTACACCCTCCAAAGTCTGAATCCGAATATCCACTCAGTGCTAGACTGTCGGATCTTGGATACCAAATCCCCAGACCTTCTGTGCATTTTAGATAACGCACGATCCGCTTAGCAGTGTCGAGATGCGTCTTCTTGGGATTTGCTTGATATCTTGCACATAATCCAACGGCATATGATATGTCTGGTCTGCTGGCGGTGAGGTATAGCAGTGAACCAATAATACCTCTCTAAAGAGTAGGATTCACATCTTCTCATTCCTTCTCTAGAGCTGCTATACATGTTGTGCTTATTGGAATTCTTAAGCTCTTAGTCTTCTCTGGACAATATTTGGCAATAAGATCGCGAGCATATTTCTTTTGGTGAATAAAGATTCCTTCGCTTGACTGCTGGACTTGCAATCCGAGAAAGTATGACATTTTTCCCATCATGCTCATTTGAAAGTTGCTAGTCATAAGCTAGGAAAACTTATCAAATAGACTTTGATTTTTCGATCCAAAAATTATGTCATCGACATATATTTGGACCAGCAGAATGCTTTCTCTTTCTTCGATACGAAAGAGAGTTTGGTCAATCCTCCCTTTCTTAAAACCATTTGCTAGCAGGAACTTAGATAAAGTTCCATACCATGCTCTTGGTGCTTGCTTCAAGTCGTACAAGGCTTTCCTGAGCCTATAGACTTGATTACCCTGCTCGAAGCCTGGTGGTTGCCCAACATAAACTTCCTCCTTGAGCTCACCATTTAGAAAGGCACTTTTCACATCCACTTGCATCACAACAAATTCATGATATGCAGCATATGCGAGGAATAATCTGATTGCCTCCAGCCTTGCTACTGGAGCAAACATCTCATCATAATCTATTCCTTCACATTGCCTATATCCCTTGGCTACGAGACGTGCCTTATTTCTGACTACTAGGCCAGTCTCGTCCTTCTTGTTCTTGAACACCCACTTAGTGCTTATAACACTTTGATGCTCTGGTCTGTCTACTAGTTCCCACACATTATTGCGTGTGAACTCAGCAAGCTCCTCTTGCATAGCATTCACCCAATCTGGATCTAGAAGAGCTTCTTCAACCTTCTTAGGTTCTTCACTGGATATGTAGCATGCTAGCATAGCATTAGAATTCCCTTGTCTAGTCAAAATGGGATCATTGACATCTCCGAGAATGTCTTCAAGAGAATGAGTGCGCAACCATACTGGTCTGATTGGTTCTCCAGCATTTCCCTCCCCTGCTCGATCATCCTTTGCTCTGACGTTCTCCTCAGCATCTGGATTGTCAGCAGTCTGTTCTTCAGCAACAGGAATTCCTTCAGCAACCGGGGCTTCTGCTACAGGAACTCCATTGACAGGAACTTCTTCTTCAGGTACTTCAGCAGCTGGAATCTCAGCAACAGGTTCCTCAGTGATGGAAATATCAGCAACGCCTTTTCCAAGAACTTCAGTAGTGTCCACATCGTCTTGATCATCAAGGATTCCCGAAATATTTTCAGATAATTTGGTGAGGTGGCCTCAACATGATCATTAGCATCATTGGCCTGGTTAGCAGTCTGGTCACCTGCTGAGTGCGTCGTTAGATTAGCGTCATTCATAGACCTAGTCGGATCAATACTCATATATTCGAAAGAATTCAAGATTTATTGACCATGGACATCATTAGTCTCATGATTGCTATCCCTTTGCTCTTTGATAGCCCTGCGCACTAAAGTAGACTCATCAAAAATAACATTGCATGTTATTTCCAAAAGTTGAGTTGTCTTATTTGACACTCGATAGCCTTTGTGAGAAGGATGTCCATATCCCAGGAAAACACATTCATCAGATTTTGGCGAAAAAGTGTTAAGTTTCGACTTCTCATTGTTATGGATATAACATGTTGAGCCGAAAGCACGAAGATGTTTGATCGAAGGCTTACGACCATTGTACACTTCATAAGGAGTCTTGTTGAATCTGCCATTAATCGCGCTCCTATTCTGAGTGTAACATGCGGTCATCACTGCTTCTCCCCAATAATTTTTACTCAAACCAGAGTCAGCGAGCATGGACCGCACGGCTTCTTTCAAAGTCCTATTCCTTCGCTCTGCTAACCCATTCTGCTGGGGGGTCCTAGCAGCGGACTTCTCATGATTAATACCGGCTTCTGCACAGAAATCCATCAAGATTCCATTGCAAAATTCGGTTCCATTATCTGATCTGATCCTCTTCACTATGATCTCTTTGCTATTTTGTTCTTTAAGAATCAACTCTTTTAGTAGGATCTTTACTTCGTCCTTAGTCCTCAGCAATCGAACCCATGTATACCTGGAAAAGTCATCAACAACCACAAGTGTATATACTTTCTTGCTTACAGTGGGTGGTGTGACTGATCCGAATAGGTCCATGTGCAAGAGCTCGAGGATTCTCCTTGATGTAGCCTTTTCAGGGTTTGATTTGAACGAGGCTCTGGTCTGCTTCCCTTGTTGGCAAGCTTTGCACACACCTTCCTTTTGAAATGTGGTGTTATCAGGCAGACCTGCAACAAGCTCATTTTTGGCAAGATGGTTAATAGTTTTGAAATTCAGATGATTCAACCTCTTGTGCCAAAGCCATGTTGTCTCCTCTTTGTTCAATGCTAGGAAGCACGAATGTTGCTGACCGCTTTGCCAATCAACAACGTATAGGCCACCCTATCGGATGCCTCTTAGCTTCACTTCTCCTGTAATATTGTCAGCAATAGAACAACCAGTATTGACAAATGATACAGTGTACCCATTTTCACATATTGGCTAATGCTCAGTAAGTTGTGTTTGAGGTTGGAGACGAGAGCTACGTTGACGATCCTTAAGCCATTACGCTCAATGCATCCTCTTCCTACAACTTTCCCTTCACTGTTGTCTCCGATTTTGACTTTTGGACCAAAAAGGAATTTCTGTAAATCTGAGAATAGTTCCTCATTCCCCGTCATATGTGCGGAGCAGCCGCTAAAAAGGATCCATTCATTTGATTTGCTTGAAGTCTTAGCACTCGAATCCTGTTCCTGCAACACAATTGATCAAGTTGATTTAGGTACCCGTTTAGCGTTGGGTCTTGCAGGATTAGCGTGGATCAAAGTTCCTTTCGGAACCCACATCTTAGTTATTTTCAAGATTTTCTTCTTGATTTCACCTTTCACCACTTTCTCGACCTTTGGTTTAGTATGTTAAACATTGTTATATCTAGGAGCAGTGGTGTGCTTATCCTTCCTTGCCCTTTAAAATATGAAAGAATTGGGCTCAGGCCTTACATAGGTATTCCTCTTATGTAGTGAGTTCTGCTGATATATAGGTCTTACAGCATTGTAACGAGCTTGCTTGTTCTTGTGAAAAGCAGGATTTGCTGTCATTGCGTTTGAAACAAAATGCTCAGCAATCCATGGTCTTGCTGAATATGGTTTAGCATATGCTCTATGATTCCTCTGCTGAGGTCCAGCAAATACATGCTTGGTATTCGTCCTTTGGTTCATCTGCTGAGGCTTAGCAAATTCGTGCTTAGCATTCATCCCTAGGTTCCTCTGTTGAGGTCCCTTAGATGTATCCTTAGCAGATCCTGATTGAGATCTCTGCTGAGATCCATTAGGTGAATACTTAGCGGTCTCTGAGGCAGACCTCTGCTGAGATCCGACAGACGCAATCTGCGGATGTCCATTCTTCTGCTTAGCACTTGGCTTAGCATTTGAAGATTCAGCAGTGTCAATTCCTTTTCCTTTGTTAGCAGTGATAGTTCCAGCAGAAACAAATAAGATTGGTTTCTGCTTAGAAGAAGTTGCTTTTTCAGAATATTCAAGCCCTAAACCAAATCGATCATTATGATGTCTCTGTTGGCTAACAATGGCACTTAGAATTGCCTTGCTGGATGTGTATGTACAAATGCAATTTTCTTTGGGTTTGCTTTTCAAAGCGAAATTCTCATTTTCTAGATTTTGAAATTTCTCAGACAATTTGGAGTAATCAGCTTTGAGTTTTGACAATTCCTCACTTTCAAACCTCAGTCCTTCGACTTTCTCGGTCAGAGTTGTAATTTAAATATTTAGTGAGGTGTTCTCCCAAACGATAGCATTCTTGATTTCATACATTTTTTATAATTCTACACTTAGCTTCATGAGATAGTCTTCCTCAGAATCAAAAGAGAAATCCTCTGACTCTTCAATAGTTGTAAAACTAGGAGTGCTTGTAGATAGTACCTCATTGTTATCGACTGCTAGAGCCGTTTCAGCATTCTGTTCGATATCATCATCAGCGAACTGATCATCAACAATATTTGCCATCAAGACTAGCATGGCTTCTTCATCATCTTCTTCTAAAGAAAGGTAATATTCTTCATCATTCTCAGGGATATCATGACCCTCTGTCCTTGTCAGCAGTGCCCTGGTGACTGCTTTAACAGCACGTCTCTCAAATTTCTGCTTCAGGCGCTCTCTCTCTTCCTTGCTGACTTTCGGACATTCATGTTTTAAGTGATCTGGTGAACCACATTCAAAGCATGTCCTAGGCTTTCGCTCTGCTGAGCGGGTAGATGATGATGGTTGCTGGATTTCTTTGGCCTCTTTCTCAGCTTTAGCTTCCATCATCAACTTCTGAAGTTTCTTCATCTGCTCTTCCAGCTCACTGATCTTCAGATCAACAGGTTGGAAACTTGAGGTTGTGACAACCTCCTTTGCTGGTGATACTGGAGCAGATCTCTCTTGATTATAAAAGGGCTTCTTCATCTTGTACTTGTTGAAATCCTTCTTAGCGAAGTACGCTAGATCCTCAGAGTTAGCAGCGAGTGTTGATGAAGCTTGTGACATGGCTGCTTCATTCTTTTTCGATTGCTGTATGGTAAACTCGTGAGTTTTCAGTTGAGCAAATACCTCGGATGTAGACATGTTGCTTAGGTCTTTCTCACTCAAGCTCGTCATTTTTTCAAACCAATCATCCCTTGGATGTAGTTTGGAATTGATCTTGTTGTTCATCTCCCCATTTTCATATTTTTAGCCCAGATTGCGAAGCTCTCCTATAATGGTATTGAATCGTTCCTCCATGGCTTGTATGGATTCACCTGCAATCATAGAGAAAGATTCATACTTGTCAACGGCTACCTGTAATTTGTTACGCTTCATCTGGTCTGTTTCTTGGGAAGATTCGCAGACATAGTCCCACATTTCTTTGGTAGTGTCAAAGTCAAGCGCTTTATCAGCCATCATCTTTGGTAGAGAGTCAATGATTAGCTTCTTTGCCAAATGTTCCAACTGGGCTCTCTTTTTGTCCTCGGTTGTGTACTCGTCATAAGGCTTTGGAACCATTTGGGGTCTTGGTTCTTCTCCTTCAGCAGCTGGTCCTACAAAAGTGTTAGCTTTCATAATTTTTATTGGACCTCTCTCTAGTACATCTGCCATTTCAGGATGTATGCTTTGAAGCTGTATAAGAGCAAGCTTTTTCCATGACTTGAAATTCTACTTTGTATACTTCCCAAGTGTGTTGTTCAACATTATGTTCACACCTTAAGTGATTTCCAGAGCTAGTCAGACAAGACACAATAGTTACAGCGCAAGGAAAAGATAGATCTGGTCTTAAAGCGACTCAGAAGCAGTCAATTTTTCAAGCTCGCTCTGATACCACTTGTTGGTCCCGATTTATCAGAGTCGTCGTGTTTAAACAGTAACACAAAATGCAGCGGAATAAGTAAACGTCACTTGCACTTTACGTTATTTGAAGATTATTTAAGCTCAAGATATGATTAAGGTTTCTTCACAGATATACACTAGCAACTCTGTTCCTAGGTTTCAAATCAACTTTGAACAGTAAGTAATAAAACAGTAAAAGAACACAATATTTATAGTGGTTTAATCCAAACAGATCTACGTCCACTCCTTAGTCAAATCGCTAAGAATTTCACTAGAAAAGTATACGAAATACAAGGAATTGTCGAACACTTGCAGTAGGCGGCGAACTTTCGAACCGGCTACGACAAAGCTATCCTCCGTCACTTCGTTCTTTTCAGACCACAGCTATGGCCAAGTCAAGGGCTAAACCTTCGTAAAACTTGTCCTACGCTATTGTGAAGCTTTTATAGTTTGCCTCTAAACTTTTCAGATTTGCGGCTAATGTCCGTCAGAGTCAATCCTTTTCAGAAATGACTGTTGGATCTTCCTAGGATGGATGTTATCCCAATGATTGAAGATTCTCAACCGAAGTTAAGGAATCTCTAAAAAGAAGTGTCAGATAATCAATGAAAGACACTCTTGGTTGTTGAGGGCTTTGAATACTCTTTATCACGAGCTCTCAACTGTCTACTTTTCACTTGTTCGCTTTGTCAAAGGAATCTCACACTTAGGATGTTTGCGAATGTCGGTAGTGATAGAAGCAGTAGTTGTCTTTCACTTCTGGACCTGTCTTTTATACATGGAGATTCAAACTTTGAATCTCCATCCCGTTAGACGCAACGGCTCCTTTGTCCAAGAGTGGTTCGACTTTTTCAGTTGCTTTTGGCGGTGTACAGTGCTTTCTGAACCTCTTCGGGAAAGCTTGGACTTCCGTGTGTACTTTTGTCAGAACGGGAATATTGCATTCGCTTTTGACTTTCTTGCTCTTCTCGAGTCCTTTAACACGATCTGCTAGATGCATTTTCGACTGCTGGTACTTCTGCTGTTGTTCTGATTTGTACTTGATCCCTTTGACTTCTGATTGCTAGTTTCTTTAGCAGTCTGCTGAATCTTAGCAAATGCTAATTCCTTAGCATTCTTCTATCACATGACTTCTAGCAAATAGTATTTTTCGTGACTGCTGGGAGAACTTCTAGCAAGCTAGTCTATAACAACTCAATACTTGGCCGATACAGGACATTACAAGATATGCTAGACTATTCTAGAGTTCAGCAAATGATCGACCATTTACTAAGGTTTGATGCAACAAAACCTTTTCACAATGAAATCCTAAGGGAGATTTAGGAACAATTTCCCAACACGAGCTCCCAGGTGGACATCTGGGTGTGTGAGTGTGTATTTGAGTTTAATTAATGTACACTTATTAAAAAAAAGTAATATATATGTCATGGTTATATAGAGAAGTGGATGTAGACTTCGATTATGGTGGGTTGGATTATATTTAGGTATCTTTGATATTTAATAATCTATTTATAAAACAACACACGCACCTGAGTTTTTTCACCCATTCAAATCTGGTTTTTTATTTATAGGCACATGCTTAATGCCAAACATGTGACTCTAACAAACAAACAAATTAAATATAAAATTAATTAATAATTGGTTGAGTGCTATTTCATGATTAAACCATAATAATAAAAAAATAACTAGACTAATGTACTATAAAATAAAATTAAAAAACCATAAAATAGTTATAATAGGAGTAAAAAACAAAAAGTGTTGCAAGATTCCTAGATTCACTTTAATCAGTTACTTCTTTAATGCTTTTAACTTTATTTTATTATTTCAAGAAATTAAAATTATTGTAGAGAAATTAATATCGGATTATATTTTTTGTTTTGCAGGCTTCTCAACCTTCTTAAAAAGTAAGGGTGCACATGAGTCATTATCAGCTTTTGCGAGAAAATCAATGTACAATGATTCGAAAAAAAACGCATAAATGCATTTTTTAAATTTTGTTTTTAGTAGTTTTATAATTTGGAAGCAGGCAACCTTTTATTGTAATTTGCTGGGACTTGGAATAAAATTTATTTATAATTATGAGTTACTCATTATATTTTATTTGTCTATTTTACTGTAAAATAAAAAATGAGATGAGATGTTATGTTATGTCGATAAATAATGATGTTATAAATATTAGACCTACAAACATATCTTTAAATTACCAAATTCGATATTAAAATCGTTTATTTAAAAAGAGAGAGAGAAATGTAAGAATTCCATAAATACCAACGCTTATTTGAAGAAATATGAATGATCCATTATATAACATCATAGTTCAGGTGGATGCAGACTTGAAATTCTGTGGAGACTCTATTATATCTCGTTAGATAGAGTTTATAATTTATTTTAAATATAATTTTTTTTAAAATTCCTCCGCCCGTGCCTAAGCCAAGGCTTGACTTTGCCAATATCATAGTCCATAGACATGTAATTAATTTATTTACTTTCTTACAAACCATTCCCACGATGAACAAACTAAAATTCGAGTATTGTGGGAGTTCGACTGCTTTGATTTTTTTTTGTGAAGAATGCATGGCATGTGCTTGTGTATTTATTCTTCTGATCAAGAGATACGACTGTTTCAACCCGATCTGATGGGCCGAACTGATCTTTTATGGGCCAACACTAATTTTTGGTCCACTACAATTATATACATTTATTATAAATTATATAAAATATAACCCTTAAAATTAATGCAAAAATGTCTTCAATTCAATTTCAAATTTAATGATCGTGGGTAAATTACCTGACATGGTCCCAACAAAATATATTTTGAGATCACGAATTATTAGATTAATCATATAAAATGCTCAATTGTACATATCTATTATAATATTAATTGTAGAATCAATTCTAATTATTATTAATTTTCTAATTTATTATAACATCAGCCGTGGGCACATTCACATTGTTTATTGTGGATATGTGAACATTTCTGATATCATATAACACATACCCGATTCATAAATGAGTTTTATTCAAACATATAATAATATGGAAAGATTTTTCATAAGACAATCTTATAAATCAAAACTTACAAAATAATTTTTATCTTATGCCGAATACTAATTGTTGGGGTCGGAAATATAAAAGCCCAAAATATAGAGGCCCAATGTTTGAGCCAAAAAATATCATGGGTCTAGCCCACAGATCTGAGGTCATATATGGTTATTCTAATCGAAGCAGTTCGAAGGAGTTCGATAGACGGAGTTCGATAGGGAGGCAGTTCGAAGAGTTGATGAATACAGCCGCAATAATGGCGAATATTATCATGGAAAGCGAATCTCTCGGAAGCTGACGACCAACAGAATGAAATCGGGAGTAAAGGCCAGCGGAAATCACGGAATTAAAGGGGGAAGCCGTTATATTGAGCTCTATATATATTTTGGGAAAAACTCATTTGGAGGCTAATCAGAAATTAAGGATATGAAGCACGATCATTGAGCTCAGTCCAAAAATACCAAAGCATTGTAGTTCGGAGCAGTTCGATTCGCCCAGAATCTCTCTTTTCTTTCATTTTGTGTTAATTCAATTCTGTCGCTTGCTACGTTAATTATATTTTCATCAGCCATTCTGTCATTTTCATATTTAAAAATTCAATTTGTTCTTGGGCTTCTTAATAAACACAAAAACACTCGCAACAATTTGGCGCCCACCGTGGGGCCCAAGAACAAGGTTATGCTAACATTTGCTGCAGGAAATGGCGGAAGGCGGGAACAAGACCAACACCATCGAGCTGGTTGCCGACAGGACGACCCCCCGGCTGAAGGCAGCGCATCGCTCGGGGCAGGTAGAGGACTGAGTCAAGGTCGAGGCACGCACTCGGTTGCGGGCCGTGGAAGTGAGGTTCCAGTAGGTCGAGGACAATCGACAACAGCTTGACGCGGAGCGAAGCAGCCTCTTGAATCATTGGATGACATGAGGCGCACCTTTAACGAGACACCGCTCAGTGGGCTGTCATTTCCTCCACCGCCACCATCGTTGATTCAGGATCCTTACGTAGCGCAATTGGTAAGTCAGGTGCAGGCGGCCCGAGGCATAATGGAGAAACTGGGGGCCCAGGTGGAAGCAGTGACTCAGAAGTGTCTGGTGCTTGAGCAGGATAACCGGCAGTTACACCAACTCGCTGCGCAACCAATGGTGGAGGAACCTGGTAGCACTAGTAGAGCCCGAGTGGCGACGGCCCGCGATCTCCAGGACGAGTTCAACCAGGCCGCTGGGGATGAGACCGATCATCTGACGCCAAGGATTCCCGTCGAGGGGCGGAACCCGAATCCAGGACAGTCAACCCTAGATCCAGCGGGGAGAGCAGTACTGGCACAGATGGAGCGGCGATTTGAACAACGTCTCAACTACTTCGAATTGCTGATCGCAAGGGTACCAGATCTTCCGCCTCTGGAGAGAATCATTCCGCGTGAAAGTTATGCGGAATCACCATTTGTGCCAGAGATTGTAGAGGCTGAACTCCCAGATAGGTTCAACCCTCCGAGCTTCACACTCTATGACGGCACCATGGATCCAGAGAATCATGTGGCGGTTTACAAACAGAAGATGTTTGCACTGGCGATTCCTAGTGCGCGGCGCGAGGCGTGTATGTGCAAATGTTTTGGATCGAGCCTTACCGAGCCCGTTCTACAGTGGTTCATGAGCTTGCTGAAGGGGTCAATCTCGACGTTCTCCGAGCTACATAAACTGTTTCTTCGTCAGTACTCGAGTAGCAAGGAATTGGACAAGCATCCGGATGATTTGTATGCTGTAATCCAGAAGCCCGGGGAGCCGCTTAGGGCGTACTTGTCAAGGTTCAATAAGGAGTTGGTGGCGGTGCCAAATTGCCCTAACAGTACTGCAGTGCGAGCCTTTACCAAAAGACTAGACGTTGACTCTGATTTGTACCAGGAATTGTCAATCTACCCTTGCCAAACTATGGATGATGCCCTTAACAGGGCTTGGGCGGTGATTAAGTGGGAAGAAGATGAACCTTATCGCAAGACACGACGCAGTGGAGGGCAACCTGTGGTGGCACGAGAGGAGCGCCGACAGGAGTAGCGCGACCGCCGTCCCGTGCAGCCGCACCCATATAGCCGCCCGTCCGGAAGCAGGCCGCCCCAAGTTAACACTTTAACCGCCTACGTGCCGGATTACACCCTTTCAATCGAGCCCGTGGAGCTGGTGCAGAGTGTGCTTCGCTAGATGAAGGAAAAGGTAAGGTGGCCACAAAGGATGAAAACTGACCCTTTTATGAGAGATCCGAAGTTCTGTGACTTCCACAGTGATCACGGCCACACCACAGAGGACTGCCGAGCACTCTGATTGGAGGTCATTGAGTTATTTAAGAAGGGTCCGCTGACAAAATTCTTGTCAGATAAGGGGAAGAGGACGTGGACTCGTGAAAAGCAGCCCACCTTGGCGCAGGTCAAGGGAACTCGACCTGACAAGCAGCCGATCCCAGTTCGAACTATAAATGGTATTACAGGGGGCTCTGAGATTAGTGGGATCACCAGATCAGCAGCAAAGAGGGCCAGAAGGCAGGCCCCCGGAGAGGTGCGGACGGTGCAAACTCCTATAGCGCATGCGCCTATTGAGTTTACAGATAAGGACGTTCCGGAGTTAGCTCACCCGCTGATAAGTGCGCTATTTCATTCACTTATCAATGGAGTTTTAGGGTGTTTTGATAGTTTAAGTGTATTTTTATGTCATGTTCCATGCATCGTAGTGTTTTGATGTTTTGTTTACCTGTCATGCAGAAAAATGCAGGTTTTGAGGTGGAAAACCGACTAAGTATGGAAGTTGGATGATCAAGTGATGTTCTCTGTCTCGATCAATTCCCATGCTATCGATCGAGACTGTTGAAAGTGCTGGATGAGTTGAAAGCTGGTCTTGTGGGATTCTTACTTCCTTGTCGATCGACAGGGAGCCTGTCGATCGACAGGGAGGCTGAAGTGGAGGAACGTCGTATTTCGATCGACAGTCGTTTCGTCGATCAAAATACGGGCTCGTTTGGAATGTATCTCGAATTATTTATTATTTCCATGTTTAAAACATATCTACTCATTATATATATGGTTGTTTTGGGCGAGAATTAGAACTTATGCCCCTTTAAGACCTAAACCTAGAGTTTTTCATTGTTCTTGAATTATTTTGGACTTGGAGTGAAGATTGTGATCGAATTTCTCCAAGATCGAATGCAATTGCAAGACTTGTTTTCACTATGAAGAATTCTTACAGGTTTTATCTTTCCATGTTTTAGATTAATATGAATATGTCTAGGTAATCCTTTATTCAGATTCTAGGGTTTTTGTGATTGTCTTGGATGCATGTTTAGGTAATTAAATCGATCAAGAATTTAAATTGGTTTATCAATTCTTGTGCTTTTTCTTAATCTGGTTGAATTGGCCATTTGATTAGGTTTTCATAATTAATTAATTTGAGACTGAAAAGTGAAAATTGATTAATGGATTTAAGAATTGATAATATGGATTTTTAATTGTGTCTGAAGAGAAGAATTTCATCCATATGAATATATTTGATGTTTTTGGGAGTTGTTAATTTTTCTAGAGACCGAGAGGATATAGGAAATTAATAATCTACTTTATGAATTGCCTAAACCAGGGATTTGTAATATTTTTCTGATGTTCCACCACAATCAATAATTTAATTGATCGATTATTTTCCTTGCATGCTATCTTTGACATGAACTTGCCCTAGAATCTGATCTTTTCTCTAGTGTCTTAAAACTCAATTTTTTAAATCTCTGCTTTAATTTAATTTTCTTGCAAATTATTTTTTAATTCCAAAACCCATCCAAAATTCTATTTACTTGAACAATAAACCGAAAACAAATGTTTCAGTACATGAGATGTTCGCTTTTACAATCTCCGTGGGATCGATAATATAAACTTGACACTACACTATAAGTATCATTAATAAAATAGTGATCAAATTTTGGCGTCGTTGCCGGGGATTGTTTAGAATTATCTTGTTACTGAATCTGTTTAAGGTTATTGATTTAAGTTGTAATTTTAATGTTGATTTTTGATTTCTTCAAGTTTTTATTCTAGTTTTCCTTTAAAAAATTTTGCCAGTTTTTTTTTTTGAGTTTTTACCCATGTCTCGACCGACTGGCTGAGTTCCGATCGATAGAATCGCTGCGGTAGTGTCGATCGACAGACATCCCATCGATCGACACAGACGTCAATTTTCAAATTTTTTTGATTTCGCATCTGTTTTGTGTGTTAATAAATTTCTTTTTATTGCTTTGTTGTTTTCGTGTTTACTCACTTTTCCCTTGATTATTTTCAGGTAGTTTATGAACACAAGGAGGAGTGGTAAAGAAACCATTCCCTTCGACCCTGAAATTGAGGCTACGTGTAGAAGAAACAACAGCAAGAGAAACCGAGAGGAAGCCGCTTCCAGCAGTAAAACTGATAAAATGGCTGACGACGTGCCTCAGAATGTCCCCAACCTCTCTCCAGAGCAGACTGCTGAGCTATTAAGAGAGATGCACGCCATGCAGGACCACATGATGATACTGGAGCGAGAAAGAGCCGACCACAGAATCCCTCGAGATGGAAATCCACATGGAGACCAGTCAGATGAAGAGGATGATGAAGCCGAGCCTAGATATGACACTGATGATGATGAGGATGCCATCCAGAAAAGATACAGACCTAAGTTCCAGGAGACTGACTTCAGTATTGGCATCAATGCCAACAATTTTGAGCTAAAGACTAGTTTGGTGCAGATGGTTCAGCAAAACCAATATGTGGGCCGACCTACTGAGGACCCCTATGCCCTTCTGGACAAATTTATCATGCTATGCAACACCGTCAAAGTCAATGGAGTCAGCAAGAGTGCCATACGGATGAGGCTCTTTGCCTTCTCTCTGCGAGACAAAGCCCAATCCTGGTTTTCTGCTCTTGATAAGACCCACATAAGCACTTGGATGGAATTGAGGAATGCATTCCTGATGAATTTCTTTCCCCCCCAGTGTCATCAGACAACAAAAGAAGGATATCAACAGGTTTTCTCAGAGATATGACAAGAGTTTCCATGAGGCTTGGGAGAGATACAAGGAGTTACTGAGAGTGTGTCCTGGCCACGGGTTATCTTTGGTAGATCAAGCTAGGATATTTTATGAAGGATTGAATGAAAGAACCGTCGAATTAGTGGACTCCACATTGGGGGACTCTATTATGACCAAGGGTCCCAAGAAAGCTATGGATTTCTTTCAGAAGATGGCCAACAACAGTAAAAGATGGTCTAGTAGCCGCAAGGAACCAATCAAAGCTGTGGAGAAGGTGGCCACCCCTGAGGTAGATCTGTTGGGAGAGATCAAGAAGCTGAGAGAGGATTTTGCCAAGATGGAATATGGACAAACCGTTGCTGTTGTCGATCCAGTTTCGTCTTCTTCTAGTGAGGCTGACGCTGCTGATGTCAATTTTGTCCAACGAGGCGGTTATCAAAATAACAACCGAGGAGGATACTCACAGAATCAAGGCTACAATCAAGGCTACAATCAGAACTACAATCAGAGTTACAATCCCAATAAAGCAAGGAATCACCCAGGTTTCTTGTATTCAAATCCTGATGCTGCTGAACAACCTCCTGTTGGATTCAATGTGCAAGATGGAGCTATTGTGGAGCCAAAAAAGCTGAATCTCGAGGAGATCCTAGCCAAGTTCATGCAAGGGTCTGAAAAAAAGAGTTGGGCAGTTGGAGCAAGAGGTGCAAGGAATCAATGCCAAAGTAGATAGAGTGGAGAAACATGCTCAGATGATCGAGACACAGGTTAGCCAAATTGTCGCTTCCTTTGGATCACAACACAAACAAGGGCAGTTACCGAGCAACACTCACGAGAACCTGAAGAATCAAAGAAATCAGGTCAATGCCATCACCTTGAGGAGTGGCAAGTCTTACAAAGGACCCGAACTGAAAGAGGCCGAGACTGAGGCCAAAGAAGGAGACGAAAAGGAGGAGGAGCCTGCAGGTGATGCCTCTGTTTCAATCCACAGGGCCTTTGTCGATCGACACAGAGGCATGGATCAGCCAGTCGATCGGCAAGGCCCCAGTCGATCGACACAGCCATCAGACCCCGGTGAAAAGTTGCCCCCGATGCCATTTCTGCAGCGTTTTGCCAAGAAAAATATGAATGAGAGGTATGCACGGTTCCTAGAGAATATGAAGAAAGTGCACATTAATATCCCTCTTGTGGAAGCTTTGCAGGAAATTCCGGGGTATATCAAATTCCTGAAGGATATGGTCGCTCAGAAAAGACCTATGCTACAGCACGAGACGGTGAACCTATTTGAGGAATGCAGTGCTATTATTCATAAGAAGCTACATCTGAAAAGAGAAGACTCGGGTTCATTCACTATTTCTTGTGTTATAGGGGGAGAGACATTCGGCAAGGTGCTTTGCGATTCTGGAGCAAGTATCAATCTGATGCCAATGTTGATTTTCAAGAGACTGGAGATTGGGGATATCAAGCCGACTACTATCACCCTTCAGATGGCTGATAGATCGATCTCATATCCTAGAGGAATTGTGGAAGATGTCTTGGTAAAGGTAAAAGATTTTATACTTCCGGCTAACTTCGTTGTTTTAGATATGGAGGAGGATCACAATATCCCGCTGATTCTGGGGAGACCATTTCTGAGGACCGGTGGAGCCCTGATCGATATTCGAGAAGGGAAACTGACATTCCAAGTCGACAATGAGTCTGTGACCTTTTCGATTTACAAAGCTATGCAAAAACACGATGATGGGAGTTACCAAGAAGAATGCCATATGATAGACAGCTTCGATCCGGTGATTTCTTCTCATCTACTTTCTATTCACTCTAAAACTGATTATTTGGAACAATGTCTTCACCACTCTCTATTTTCTTTTTCAGAGTTAGATGAAGCTTCTGAGGATATTCTGGACTTATTATGGAGCTTGATGTGAAGGAAGAATTACCCAGGGTAAAAGAGAACAAAAGAGAGCCCCTGCCGAGCCAATAAGTAGAAGAAGGAGAAAAAAATCGAGCAATGGCCTTTGTCTCGCTTGACACAGAAGCCAGGTTGACTGCAGCAAAATTACCTCCCTATCGATCGACATGTAGCCTGTCGACCAACAGGGAAGCCAAAAACTAATATGCAGCAAATTTACCTCCCTGTCGATCAAATTTACCTCCCTGTCGATCGACAGGGAGCCTGTCGATCGACAGGGCGGTCAAAGTCCAGCAAATCGATAGGCAGGGCATGAGGCAGAAGAAAAAGCAATTTGCCTCTATCTCGATCAACAGAGAGGTTGTGTCGATGACACAGCCGCACCAGAGGCCATACACCGGCTTGAATCACCTGTTTTGGAGCTGAAACCTCTTCCTTGTCATTTGGGTCCTGGCAATACTTATCCTGTAATTGTTTTATCTTTTCTTACTTCTACAGAGTTGGAGAAGCTGCTACGAGTTTTGAGGGACCACAAGTCAGCTATTGGATGGACACTGGCAGATATCAAAGGAATCAGTCCAACCATATGCCAGCACAAGATTAATTTGGAAGAGGAGGCTAAGCCGAAGAGACAAGCCCAAAGAAGACTCAACCCTACAATGCAATAAGTCGTGAAAAAGGAAGTACTGAAGCTTCTAGACAATGGGATGATCTATCCCATCTCCAACAGTCAATGGGTGAGTCCGACACAGGTTGTGGCCAAGAAAGGGGGATGCAGATTGTGAAGAATAAGGATGGCGAAGAGGTGGCGACGAGACCAGTCACAGGATGGCGGTTTTGCATCGACTACCGAGCTCTGAATTCCGCCACATGCAAGGATCACTTCCCTCTACCCTTCATCAATCAGATGCTCAACAGATTGGCAGGTCATCCCTACTACTGTTTTCTTGTTGGATATTCTGGTTATAACCAAATATCAGTGGCCCCGGAGGATCAGCATAAGACAGCTTTCACTTGCCCATATGGAGTCTTTGCTTACCGGAGGATGCCTTTGGGTTTGTATAATGCACCTGCTACTTTTCAGCGGTGTATGATGTCCATTTTTCTTGATTTTATTGAGCACATTATGGAGGTTTTTATGGATGACTTTTCTGTCTTTGGTAGCTTGTTTGATAATTGCTTGCAGAATTTAGCTACGGTGATGGAAAGGTGCACTGAGACAAACCTGTGCCTGAATTGGGAGAAGTGTCACTTCATGGTGAAAGAAGGAGTCGTACTAGGACATCGGGTGTCCTCTGAAGGTTTGGAAGTGGACAAGGCCAAGATCACGGCGATTGAGAAGATGCTGCCACCACTGAATTCAAAGGGAGTTCGGAGTTTCCTAGGCCATGCCGGGTTCTACCGCAGATTTATACAGGATTTCTCTAAAATATCTAGACCTTTTTGTAATCTGCTTGAGAAAGATGTGTCTTTTGCTTTTGATGCAGATTGTCTGAAGGCCTTCGAGCAGTTGAAGAAGGCATTGGTGACTGCTCCAGTCCTCACTTCTCCGGATTGGGATGAGCCCTTCGTGCTCATGTGTGATGCTAGCGACTTTGCTGTTGGAGCGGTTCTAGGGCAGCTGAAAGGGAAGCTTTTCCATGTCATCCATTATGCCAGCAAGACCACGAACCCCACCCAATGTAATTACACCACCACGGAGAAGGAGGTGCTTGCTGTTGTTTATGCATTTGATAAATTTCGGCCCTACTTGATAGGGTCGAAAACAGTTGTTTATACTGACCATGCTGCAATTAATTTTTTGTTCGCTAAGCAGGATGCCAAGCCAAGATTGATCTGATGGATCCTGTTGCTTCAGGAGTTCGATGTGGAGATCAAGGACCAAAAGGGCTCTGAGAATGTGATTGCCGACCATCTCTCTAGGTTGGAGTATCCGGTTGAGGGGGATGACCAGAAGTTGAGGATCCAAGAAAATTTCCTGGATGAACAGGTCTTTGCATGCAAGGATAGGGACCTCAAGGAGTACTACTGCAACAAGACACCTTGGTATGCTAACTATGCCAACTATTTGGTGAGAGGAGTTCCCCCTCCGGAGTGTACCCCGCAGGAAAGGAAGAGATTTTTGAAGGAGGTCCAATTCTATTATTGAGAGGATCCATACCTGAGTTCTTCAAGATCATCGAGGCTTGTCACTCCTCTCCTAGCGGTGGCCACTTTGCTGCCAACAGGACCGCCTTCAAGGTCCTTTCTAGTGGTTTCTACTGGCCGACCATCCATGGCGATTGCAAAGCCTATGTTGCTAACTGTGACAGGTGTCAAAGGATGGGCAATATTTCAAAGAAGGATGATATGCCCCAAACTCCAGTGGTAGAGGTCGAAATATTCGATGGGTGGGGGATAGATTTTATGGGACCCTTCCCACCATCGGGAGGTTTTACTTACATTCTTTTAGCTGTTGATTATGTTTCCAGGTGGGTGGAAGCCATTCCTACTACCACCAATGACGCCAAGGTTGTGGTGAACTTCCTCCAGAAGCATGTGGTGACTCGCTATGGCACTCCGAGGGCTTTGGTAAGCGATGGTGGTTCCCATTTCTGTAATCATACTATAACTGTTCTTCTTGCTCGATATGGTGTTAAGCACAGGGTTACCACTCCATACCATCCTTAAGGGAATGGCCTCGCCGAGTTGTCCAATAGGGAGATCAAAGAGATCCTTGAGAAGACTGTCAAGATGAAGAAGGATTGGGCATTCAAGCTCGATGACGCACTGTGGGCTTACCGTACTGCTTTCAATACGCCGATTGGTATGTCTCCATTCCAGTTGGTCTTTGGTAAGTCATGTCATCTTCCTGTGGAGCTTGAACACAAGGCAAGGAGGGCTATGAAGGAGCTGAATCTGAATTGGAAGGTTGTTGCTGAAAGCCAGGCTGCATACCTTAATGAGATGGATGAATTTCGAGAAGAGGCATATGAGAACTCCATGATTTACATGCTCTGGGCCAAGAGATTCCACGACCAAGGCTTGAAGAGGCAACAGTTCTACAAAGAAGATCTGGTTCTAGTCTTCAACACTCGCCGGATCCGGAGGGAGGAGCGCGATCAGAGTCCACCACGGGAGTGAGGTCTAGATTCCCATCCTACAAGCTGACATTCAAACTTATTCTTCCCTTCGTGTTGAATAAGTTTGGGGGAAGGATGACTTGTGGGAATGGAATCCGTTATCATTTACTTGCTTTATTTATTTCAGTTATTTCCCTGTATTATGTTTCTTTCAGATGTACTTGTTATTTCCTTTATTTCCCTGTATTCTGTTTCTTTCAATTGTACTTGTTATTTCCTTGTACTTTATTTTCTTTTCGATGTATTTGCTTCAAGTTCAAAAATCTGTTAAGTGTAACTTGAGATTATGTACTCTTCCTTCCCTATTTATGAACTTGTTTGATTGATGATTGGTCTACACTGAGATTAAGACAATTAGGATTGCATGATGAGTAGCCGATGATAGGAGAATATCGCATGATCAGTTGCTCTCTGATTCTTGATTTTTCTTGATTTATCTGGTTTGAATTGGATATTGTTATGTTAGAACAAAAGAACCAAGTGAGATTTGTGCCAGAATTTTTCTTTCATGTGTGATCGAGATTGCAGTTGGATTCTAGAATTTGGCTTCTTTCTCTCTCGAGTCTGTATTGGTGTAAAACTTGGTGAAAATGATCTTAGGCATCTCTTTTCTTAGCCTTATCCCAAACACTAACCCTACACGTGACCACTTGTAGCCAATTTTGAGCCTGAAAACCCTTTTCTTGATATAAGTAGTGTTCTAGTGAGTCAATTGTGTATTGAATTGGAAAAAAATGATGGGAAGGGTAACCTAATTATGAGTTGTGTGGATAGTTGTATATTTTGAATGCTCGTGAATTTGAGTAGACTTGAAAAAAAAAGAAAAAAAAGAGAGAATAATTGTGGTAAATCAGTTCACAAGGTGAACATGTGTTGAAAAAAAAATGTGTATAAGTGTAGAAAAGAAGAAGTTTGAGAAATAGATGTGATGTGGTGTGATAGTTGGGAAGTTGTGGAAATTACAAATGTGTTAGTCACTCAGCCTAAAACGACCTACCTTCTAGAAAAGCCCCATTACAACCAAATTAAAGACCTTTTTGATTCACTGAGTTGTTTTACTTTCTAAGCAGTGGAGAGATGAGAAATTTGCCAAACTTATGGTTAAGAAAACTGTATTACTTTGAATTGAGTGAAACACATGTCCTAAACTCTTGAGTGATGAGTGATTGTTTAAATTCTTTCTATCTGTGAGGTTCTTCCCAAAACGGTTGATGATTTGGATTGGATCTTGATAGCATTATGATTTAGATGAGAGTGTGCTTAGATTGTGATGAATCTTGTGAGGCATGGCATATCTCTGTTTGCATGAATTTAAGTTTCTTTTGGTGTTTTGATCGAGGACGATCAATAGTTCAAGTTTGGGGGAGTTGATAAGTGCGCTATTTCGTTCACTTATCAATGGATTTTAAGGGTGTTTTGATAGTTTAAGTGTATTTTTATGTCATTTTCCATGCATCGTAGTGTTTTGATGTTTTGTTTACCTATCATGCTGAAAAATGCAGGTTTTGAGGTGGAAAATCGACTAAGTTTGGAAATTGGATGATCCAGTGATGTTCTCTGTCTCGATCGATTCCCATGTTGTCGATCGAGACTGTTGCAAGTGCTGGATGAGTCGAAAGCTGGTCTTGTGGGATTTTCACTTCCCTGTCAATCGACAGGGAGCCTGCCGATCGACAGGGAGGCCGAAGTGGAGGAACGCCGTATTTCGATCGACAGTCATTCTGTCGACCAAAATACAAGCTCGTTTGGAATGTATCTCGAATTATTTATTATTTTCATCTTTAAAACATATCTACTCAGTATATATATGGTTGTTTTGGGCGAGAATTAGAACTTATGCCCCTTTGAGACCTAAACCTAGAGTTTTTCATTGTTCTTGAATTATTTTGGACTTGGAGTGAAGATTGTGATCGAATTTCTCCAAGATTGAATGCAATTGCAAGACTTGTTTTCTCTATGAAGAATTCTTACAGGTTTTATCTTTCCATAATTTTGATTAATATGAATATGTCTAGGAAATAATTTATTCAGATTCTAGGGTTTATGTGATTTTCTTGGATGCATGATTAGGTAATTAAATCGATCAACAATTTAAATTGGTTTATCAATTCTTGTGCTTTTTCTTAATCTGGTTGAATTGGCCATTTGATTAGGTTTTCATAATTAAATAATTTGAGACTGAAAAGTGAAAATTGATTAATGGATTTAAGATTTGATAATATGGATTTTTAATTTTGTCTGAAAAGAAGAATTTCATCCATATGAATAAATTTGATGTTTTTGGGAGTTGTTAATTTTTCTAGAGACCGAGAGGATATAGGAAATTAATAATCTACTTTACGAATTGCCTACACCAGGGATTTGTAATATTTTTCTAATGTTCCACCACAATCAATAATTTAATTGATCGATTATTTTCCTTGCATGCTATCCTTGACATGAATTTGCCCTGGAATCTGATCTTTTCTCTAGTGTCTAAAAACTCAATTTTTTAAATCTCTGCTTTAATTTATTTTTCTTTCAAATTAGTTTTTAATTCCAAAACCCATCCAAAATTCTGTTTACTTGGACAATAAACCGAAAACAAATGTTTCAGTACATGAGATGTTCGCTTTTACAATCTCCGTGGGATCGATAATTTAAACTTGACACTACACTATAAGTAACATTACTAAAATAGTGATCAAATTTGGAGCCGTTGCCGGGGATTGTTTAGAATTATCTTGTTACTGAATCTGTTCAGGGTTATTGATTTAAGTTGTAATTTTAATGTTGATTTTTGATTTCTTCAAGTTTCTATTCTAGTTTTCCTTTAAAAATTTTCACCAGTTTTTTTTCTGAGTTTTTACCTCTGTCTCGACTGACAGGCTGAATTTTGATCGACAGAACCGCTGCGGCTGTGTCGATCGACAGACATCCCATCGATCGATGCAGACGTTAATTTTCAATTTTTTTTGATTTCGCATCTATTTCGTGTGTTAATTAATTTCTTTTTATTGCTTTGCTGTTTTCGTGTTTACTCACTTTTCCCTTGATTATTTTCAGGTAGTTTATGAACACAAGGAGGAGTGGTAAAGAACCGATTCCCTACGACCCTAAAATTAAGGCTACGTGTAGAAGAAACAACAGCAGGAGAAACCGAGAGGAAGCCGCTTCCAGCAGTGAAACTGATAAAATTGCTGACGACGTTCCACAAAATGTCCCCAACCTCACTCCAGAGCAGACTGTTGAGCTATTGAGAGAGATGCACGCCATGCGGGAGCACATGATGATACTGGAGCAAGAAAGAGCTAACCACAGAATCCCTCGAGATGGCAATCCACATGGAGACTAGTCAGATGAAGAGGATGATGAAGCCGAGCCTAGATTTGATGCTGATGAGGATGAGGATGTGTTGGGAAAATATTCTGAATATCCTTAAGATCACGTGTGAAAGGTTTTTTTGGATCAAACCTTAGTAGATGGTCGATCATTGCTGAACATTAGCATAGCTTAGCAACTCGTGTAATGTCCTGTATAGGGTAAATATTGAGTTGTAATAGATTAGGTTGCTTGAAGCACCTCCAGCAAACATCAGAGAAATGCTAAATGAAAGAAGGCTTGTGATAGCAGAATGCTGAGGAATCAACATTTGCTAACACATCGAAGATTGCTAAAAGGCGTCAGCAAACCAAAGTCAAAAGTAGCAGAAGAGCATTTGTCGGTCAGACAAACATTTGGTCCAGTAGTATGCTAAAAGATATCCAGCAGCCAACTCCAGGAAAGCTCAGCAAAGCAGAACCCATCGGCTGTTATACCGTAATTCTGACCAACACGCGAAGACTAGACCTGTCAGAAGTAGGTCGAAAAAGTCTGTACAGAGTAAAAAAAGTAAGCAAAAAGCCACCTGCATTTAAGATGAAAGATATGTTGTGTCTAATGGAATCCCAGACTTGAGTTTTGATTCCCCAACTATAAAAGACAAGTCAAAAGGAAGAGAAAAGAGCTGCTCACTCTTACACTTGCGAAAAGATACATTTGAGAGATTCCAAAAGGACAAAAAGCACAAGAGTTGTTCTGTTGAAAAGGCAAAACACGAGACATCGAAAGCCGTCAACATCTTGAGTGTCTCCCTGTTTGTCTGACACTCATCAGAAGGATTCTTGATTTGATTCAAGAATCCTCAAACATTGGGATCACTTTCATTATTGAAAGTATCCAGCAGTCAATTCTTGAGAAGGAATTGATTAGGACGGGCATTGAAGCCGCAAACGAAGAACAGTTCGGGAGGAACTTTAAATCTTCCAAAAGGTGGTAAACGCAAGTTTTACGAAGGTGCGCCCTTGACTCAGCCGGAGCCACACCTGAGAAGTTCAAAGTATCGGAAGATAGCCGTGAAGTAGCCAGACCAATCGGAGGCTGCCTGCTTTACTGGAAAGGCAACTCTTTGTACACAGTATACTTTCTTAGTGAAATTCTTAGCAATTCGGCTAAGGAGTGGACGTAGATCATTTGATCGAACCACAATAAAATATTGTGTCGTGCATTGTTTACTGTGTCATTATTCATTGTGCATCTAGTATTTGAAACCTAGCAACGGAGTTGCTAGTGTATAACTGCACAAAAGATCTTAAGTTAACCTGAACGAAAACCCTATTTGAAATAACCTAAAGTACAAGTCAACATAAAATTATTCCGCTGTATTTCGTCTCTGTTTCATATAACTACCACGACGACTCTGATCTTAGGGACCAACAAGTGGTATCAGAGCAGGAGGTTGAAAAACCGACTGCTTCTGAGTCGCTTAGAACCTAGATCCTAGTTTTCCTTGCGTTACTTGTATCTGCGTATTACAAAGCTCAGGTAAAGGAGAAAATCACGATGATGGACAATGCTCTTCCGAAATACAACAAAGACGGATTTTAAAACTGGAAGAAGATAGCCATGATCCAGCTGCAGAGCATACATCTAGAGATGAGAGACATACTGGAAAATGGCCCCATTGAAATCTTGAAGATTAACACGGCACCACCTGCACCACCTAATGGTCCACCTCGTCCTGAGATGGTGATAAAACCCTACAAGCAGTGGACTCTGGAAGACAAAAAGAGAGGAAAGCTGGAATTTATCGCTATGCAGTTAATCATGGATTGCCTACCTCCTTTGATGGCTGAAAAGATTCTGGAGTATAAAACAGCCAAAGAGATGTGGGAGTACCTATGTGAAAGCTCTAAGGAATCAGAGCAAATGAAGCCAAATAAGCTTCAAGTTGCTGTGGATAAATATGAGTCATTTGCTATGGCTCCTGGCGAAACCATTCAGATGATGGAAGAAAAGTTTAACACAGTCATAGGAGAACTCAAAAACGTGGGCAAGACCTATGACAACGGAGAAATGAATAACAAAATTATATCAAAGCTTTACCCCAGAAGTGACTGGTTTGTCAAAATGACAAGCTTAAGTGAGAAAGACCTGGGTAATATGCCTATAGCTGAAGTTTTCTCGCAATTAAGAGCTCATGAATTCATCATTCAGCAGTAAAAAAAAAATGAGGCTGCTATGGCGCATCCTAATGGAGCAAATACTGGGAATCAAGAAGATGTAGCATACTTTGTCAAAAAGGATGGAGGTAAATGGAAATCTCCTAGGAAACCATTCCACAATTAGGAGAGATCAACTTCAGCTGTACCAACCAAGGAGTCATCCTCAACACCTAGCTCAAGTAGTGAAGATCAAAAGATAAACGAGTTGGAGGAGCAAATGAACAAGATACAGAAAATGATTCTGGAAGCAAAAGCTGAAAAGGAAGCAAAGATAGCCTCAACTCAACATTCCTCAGAGAAAAAAATCAGGACATGTTTCGAATGCAAATCCCCTGATCATTTGAAGCATGATTGCCCAAGGGTAAATCCTGAAGAGAGAGAACGCTTGCGACAAAGATTTGAAAGACGAGCGGTTCGAGCTGTGACAAAGGCATTGCTAACACGGACAGAAGTCCTGGATATTCCTGACAACGAAGAGGAGTATTACCCTATTGACGAGGACGAGGAAGCCTTGATGGTTTTCATGGCAAGAATTGATGAGGATGGTGAGATATCTGCTGATGTTGAGCAACCTTCCGAATCGGCTCTAGCAGTCGACAATCAGGAGGTAGTAACCATCGCTAACACTTCAAGCTCAGCACACACGTTAGAATCGGAGGATTCCTTCCTGGATTCCGAGGAAGATTATCTTACTAAGCTTTCAATAGAACTGTCAAAAGTTTACTCATTAAAAAATGCTATCGTGAAAGATAACTCTTTACTCAAACAAAAAGTCTTAAGTCTGACCGATGAAGTCGAGAAACTAAGGTCTGATAGTGAGGAATTATCAAAACTCAGAGCTAAATTTCTTGAACTCTCTGAAAATTTTAAACTTCTAGAAAAAGAAAATTTGTCTTTGAAAAATAATGCTAATGAAAAGTAAATTTGCGAATATACGACAAGCCAGGATATTTTAAATAACTTGGTTAGCTGACAGAGATGTCACGGTGACCGATCTAGTATAGGGCATAGTCGTTATAGCAATACAGAAACTTCGAAGCAAAGCAAGAGCATAAAATTTGTCTCTGGGGGAAAGTTTATTGCTGATGGCAAAAACACGGATGAAATGGTTGCTGAATCGTCAAAGGCTAAGACAGATGCTAAGCAGATGGCTCAGCAGAATATCAAACAGACTGCTGGACTCAAGCAGAGTGCCAAGCATTATGTTAGACCTCAGCAGAAAGTCAAGCAGAACGTAAAATTTCAGCAGAGTACTATAAGACATGTTGAATCTCAGCAAAGTACTTATTATAAGCCTGCTAAGCAGATGCATTTAGCAAATTACAGGAAAAAGGTTGAGCACTATGTTTCAAGTGCTAGGAAACCAAATCCTAACTATGCCAGGGGTAAACAAATTACTTATCATTCAGTGAAACCCCAATACCATCACTACACACCACATAGGAGAAACACCTATATGAGACCCGAGTCCAGAAATAGATATCATCAAAGGACGATGAAGGCAAAAAAGCACAACACACAACAACATGCATTTACACATCAAAAGGTTGAGAAGGTAGTCGAAAGGGATCTTAAGGAGAAAACCTTGAAGATCACTAAAATGTGGATTCCGAAAGGGATAATGACTCAAGCTAATCCTTCAGGACCCGACGTGAAACGGGGACCTAAATCAACCTAATTGTTTTTGCAGGGTCAGGATTCAAGTACAAAGACATCAGGCATGTCAAATGAGTGGATCCTAGACAGTGGTTGCTCGGCGCACATGACGGGGGACGAAAAACTATTCTCAGATATTCAAAAATCATTTGGTCCCGCTATCGTATTCGGAGACAATAGCAAAGGAAGAGTACTTGGCAGAGGATGTGTAGAGCGAAATGGGCTAAGGATTGTCAACATTGCTCTTGTATCGAACCTCAAACATAATCTGCTAAGCATAAGCCAATTATGCGAAAATGGGTACACAGTATCTTTTATTCATTCGGGTTGCTCAATTGCTGATAACATTACAGGAGAAGTGAAACTTCGAGGCATACGGAAAGGTGGTCTATATGTTGTTGATTGGCAAAGCGGGATACAACATTCATGCTTCTTAGCACTTAGCAAAGAGGAAACCACATGGCTATGGCACAAGAGGTTAAATCATTTAAATTTCAAGACCATTAACCATATTGCCAAGAATGAGCTTGTTACAGGTCTGCCTGATGACATCACTTTTCGAAAGGAAAACATATGCAAAGCATGCCAACAAGGGAAGTAGACTAAAGCTTCATTTCGTTCCAGCCCAGAGAAGACAACCTCAGGAAAGATTCTTGAACTATTGCACATGGACCTATTCGGCCCTGTCACTCCACCCACTGTAAGTAGAAAGATATATACTCTAGTGGTGGTTGATGACTATTCTAGGTACACATGGGTTCGTCTGCTCAAAACCAAGGATGAGGTTAAGATCATTCTACATGAGTTAATTCTCAAAGAGCAAAACAGTAAAGAGGTTACTGTGAAGAGGATCCGATCTGATAATGGAACCGAATTCTGCAATGGAATCCTCATGGATTTTTGCGCAGAGGCTGGTATCAGTCATGAAAGGTCCATTGCTAGGACTCCTCAGCAAAATGGTCTAGCAGAAAATAGGAATCGGACGCTGAAAGAAGCAGTGCGGTCCATGCTAGCAGACGACGATCTACCTGCTAGATATTGGGGAGAAGTTGTGATGACGGCCTGCTATACTCAGAATAGAAGCTCCATTACCGGCCGATTCAACAAGACTCCTTATGAAATATACAACGGGCGTAAGCCTAATCTAGATTATCTTCGTGCTTTTGGCGCAACATGTTATATCCATAACAACGGAAAGTCAAAACTTAACACTTTCTCGCCTAAGTCAGATGAAGGTGTACTACTTGGATATGGTCACCCCACTCACAAAGGCTATAGAGTGTTAAATAAGACTACTGGAATTGTGGAAATAACATGCAATGTTATTTTTTATGAATCTACTTTAGTGCGCAAGGCAATAAAAGAGACGAAGGATAACAATCATGAGACTAATGACGTCAATGTTCAATCGATTCTAAATTCTTTCGAAAACTTACGAATTGATCAGACTAAGTCAATGAATGATTGCAATCCGATCCAGACAAGTTCAGCAGATAATCAGACTGCTGACCCGGCCAGTGATGCTAACGATCATGCTGAGGCCAACTCCCAAAAGGATATTCTTGATCTACTAAATGAATCATATGAGGAGATTCCAAACTCTCCTCCTATTGCTGAAATAGTAGGTAATGTTGAAGACCTTAGCAGAGGAGCTGTTGAGATACCAAGTGCTGAAGTTTCTGCTAAAGAAGGAACTCCCAGTCATGAAATCCCCGCTGCTGAAGCCCCGACTGCTAATAATGTCCCTGATGCTGAAGAACAAAATGCTATCAATCAGGTTCCTGAACACCAAGAGAGAGCTGAGGAAAACTTGAGATTCAATAATAATCAAGAAAGAGAAAGTAATGTTGAAGAACCAGTCAGACCAGCATGGTTGCGTGCTCATTCTCTTGAAGACGTTCTCGGAGATATTAATGATCCTATTATGACAAGACAAGGGTCAGCATTGTTTACTTGCTACTTATCTAGTGAGGAACCAACCAAGGTTGAAGATGCTCTTCAAGATCCAGACTGGGTTAACGCGATGCAAGAAGAGCTTGCTGAATTCACTCGCAATCACGTATGGGATCTAGTGGATAGACCAGAACATCAAAATGTTATTGGAACCAAATGGTTGTTCAAGAACAAGAAAAATGAATCAGGTGTGGTAGTGAGAAATAAAGCACGACTTGTAGCCAAAGGATATAAACAATGCGAAGGCATTGACTATGACGAGACGTTTGCTCCAGTAGCCAGATTGGAAGCAATTAGATTATTCCTTTCATATGTTGCACACCATGAATTCTCAGTTATGCAGATGGACGTCAAGAGTGCATTCCTGAATGGCGAGCTCAAAGAAGAAGTTTATGTTTAACAACCGCCACGATTAGAAAATGGAAACCAAGTTTACAAACTTAGGAAAGCTTTGTATGGCTTAAAGCAAGCACCACGAGCGTGGTATGGAACATTATCCAAGTTTCTTCTCGATAACGGATTCAAAAAGGGAAGGATTGATTGAACCCTCTTTCGTATTAAGGACAATGGAAGCATCCTACTCGTTCAAATTTATGTGGATGACATTATTTTTGGATCGAAGAATCAAGATCTCTGCGACAAATTCTCCAAACTTATGACAAGCGATTTCCAGATGAGTATGATGGGAAAGATGTCATACTTCCTTGCACTTCAAGTTCAACAATCCAATGAAAGGATTTTCATTCACCAAAGGAAATATACGCGAGATCTTATTGCAAAATACTGTCAAGAGAAAACCAAGAGCTTGAGGATTCCCATCAGCAATGCATGCATAGCAGCTCTTGAGAAAGAAGGAGAAGCAGTAAATCCTACCCAATATAGAGGGATCATCGGGTCTCTGCTATATCTTACAGCCAGCAGACCAGATATTTCGTATGCTGTGGGATTATGTGCTAGATATCAAGCAAATCCTAACGAAACACATCTAGACACAGCAAGGCGGATTGTCAGATATCTGAAGTGCACCGAAAGCCTAGGAATTTGGTATCCAAGAGCCGACAGCCTAGCTCTGAGTGGTTACTCAGACTCTGATTTTGGAGGATGCAAAATCGATAGGAAAAGTGCTAGCGGAACATGTCAATTCCTTGGACACAAGTTGATCAGCTGGTTCAGCAAAAAGCAACACTCAGTAGCAACGTCAACTACCGAAGCATAGTATGTAGCTGTTGCTAGCTGCTGTCAGCTGATTTTGTGGATTAGACAACAACTTCAGGATTACGATATTTCTCCTGAATGCGTACCTATCTACTGCAATAACAACAGCGCTATGTGCATCACAAAGAATCCAGTGCATCATTCCAGAACAAAGCATATTGATATTCGACATCACTTTATTCGTGATCATCAGGAGAAGAAGGACATAGATATCCAACGCATATGCACGGAAGATCAAATAGCAGACATCTTCACTAAACCTCTAGCAGAAACGAGATTCAAGGAATTATGCATTAAGTTGGGTCTAATGGAATTAGACGATGTTGCGGATGAATGAGATGCTATTCTCATTCTTTCTGGACTACTTGGAAAATGCATACGCTTCAGCATAGAGCAAACATCTATGCTAAACGAAGTCTGCTAGGATGATAGCAAACGTTAAAGTGCTCTCATAACAGCAGACAACAGATAGACTTACTCCGCTTAGCAGACTATGTAAAGATGAAAGTCGGATGCTATTAACATCTTTTATGTTAAGGGCATACATCAAAGATTATAGTGTTGATTTATCAAAGTCATGAAGGTATTCGCTCCTAAAAGTTGAATACACATAGCAAAAGGACTTCACTTCATTCAAAAGAAGGGGTACTACATCATCATAGGAAAACATCAACACAAAATGAAATTACATAAGTTTTTTTTTTCAGAAAGGAGAGACATGCTTGAATGGATAGAAATCAGCCCCCTCGAGATTGTGTCGCCCTACAACAATCTCTGGAAAAGTCTTTTCCATCAGCCAGCTGAGCTGCATTCCATTGAGCTGTGGCACGGAAGGGTAGAGGCGGACACTTTCCCAGACATTCTTGAAGAAGAACCCTGCCCAGTCAACTGACGCAACATCATCCATGGCCATCATCACTTGCCATACATCCCTGGTGAAACAGAGGTCATAAGGCTCCTCTTCCAGCAGGATGCCATGGGCAATGCGGAACATCACCCAGTATGGGGTTAGCAGACCAGAGGCTGGAATCGTCGGGCTGAACTCAAAACGGGAAGAATGACGCCATTTCTCCCAGGAAATCCACTCTGGAGCCACCTCCTTTCCACGATAATCCTCCACAGTTAGCGGACCTTGAGGAAGACCGAAGTCCTCCGAAAAGGTGTCAGGGGTCCAATGGATGTGCTTTCCTCAAAACACCCCATAAATCGCGTCTTTCTCAGCATGACAACCCTCAAGGAAGTTTCGCAGAAGTTCTCCCCGGAAACGATGAGTAGTAGCACATGCAAACTGTGCAAGACCTCCCTATTGTAGCGCGGCCATGACCTTCTCCGGCACAGCGTAGCCATCCTCGTAGTAACCATAGAGACCGGACTCATCAAGGATCAGATTGCGCCTAACCTCGAGAGTTTTTGTTGGAGAGTCCATAAATGAAGAAGGAAGATTGTTTTTCGTTTGAAAGAAAAGTTAAGAGTTTGAGTTTGAGTTGAGATCCATTCTCACCTGCTATTCTACTTGGATATCTGCTGAGTCAATAGCTCTAACCGAGGCAGGATGATTAAAAATTCAAACTTGATGGGACCCAGTATGGCGCATTTAATGTGCGCAAACGGCTGCATCGACTAAGGAGACGCCACATCAGACACACTCGAGTATTTCTCGAAGCATGGGAAGCAAGATGAACGGGCGCGCTTATTCTGAACCATTGATTTAACCCCTTTTGCAGATCCTTCCTTAACCGCTGGATTTCAGATTCAAAAAATTAAACCTACATTGCTCTAGGCCCCTGTTTGCCTCTTCACTTTCTTTCGTTCGAAGCCCTTAGCAAGAACTTCTATCTTCAGATTTTTCAAAATTCCCCAAGATTTCTCAAAATCTTTTTCTAAAGAACATGACTACCAACCCAGAATCGTCTTCATCCCAGAAACCCACCTCCAGTAGACGACATCCAGAGACCAATACACCCTCACTCTACAATTTTCCGCCAAATTCTGGAGAACCCTTGCATGCGAGACATGCACCAGGATTTACAGGTATCATAAAGAAGGAAGATATCAATGATACAATACCATATAGGCAGTTGGTAATGTTAGCTCGGAAGAAGGAGCATACTGGTCACACAAAAGAACAGAGGAGACTAGCTCAGATCATGAAGGATCGGATTCTTTATAAACGTCTTGCTTCTGAACATTTTCCAGATTGGGTAATGGACATCCTCGACAGCTAACAGGTAATCAAGTACTTTTCCGCTGAACCCATGCACTTTCACCCACATATGGTCTCTGAATTTTATGCTAGAGCCGTCATGAGTGATGATGGAAAATCATTTAAGACATGTGTTTATGGAAGCATCATTGAAATAAATGCTCAAGTTCTTTCTAAGATTTTTGGTCATCGGAATGAGGGGGAACGTGTTTCCCAGTACAAAGTGAGTGATCTTGATGAAATGGAAAGACGATGGAACATGTGGAAGAAGCCTGAGGTAATGAAAGATAGAAAAGGTCAAACCATCACGTTCAGGACAGCAACTCCCATTAACACTCTGAAAGATTATTATAAAATTCTTGCTGAATTGGTGATCAAGATGTTTCAATGCGATGTCGGTTCATACTCTGAGCTCTCTGCCAAGAAGTATGCAGTAATGATGGCCCTCACAGACAAAGTGAAAGGAAATTGGGCAGAATTCTTCTTCGAACGATGGGCAGAACATGCCCGGAAGAATGATCACATGTCTATAGATGGGACATTCTCGTCGAATGTTAACTTTGGGTTGAAAATTAGTAAATTTCTGGAGATAGTCCTACACCCCACAAAGATTGATCAAGGTGTGAAATTACTATCTACTGACTTCATTCCAGTAACAAGGAAGGAAGCCAATCCTCTTGACTTCAGAAAACTGAAGAAGTTAACCGGCAAGTCTAACGTAGATAAGGATAAGCCTACTTCAGACGAGGAAGTGGATGAGCCCTCTTTAGGCCAACGAGTGTTGGAACCTGCATTACCAGTAACCGCTGAAGAAATAGCAGTAATGACCAAGAATGTTGAAACAGAGCAGTGCTTTCAGCAGCTTGAGGACATCATTGCATTAGGTGATATACCTACCGGAAAGAGTGAGGAAATTATGGAGAAAAAGGCAGCGGAACAACCACCCCTTGTATTAGGACAACTTGTTATTCCACTCTCTTCTGAACAAGGAATAGAGGTTGTGCAAACCGGAAGGAGGAGATCTACTCGTAAGCGTCTATTCACAACTGTTGAACTTCAGGAAATCAAAGGAGCTAAGAAGAAAGCAGCTGCTGAAAAAGAAATTGACACCCCTTGTCCTCTAAAGATTATGAGGAAAGCATTAAGGGAATACGTCAAGCTAAAAGGAAGCGTGACATTGCCAAGAAAACATAGGAGACTAAGGAATTCCAAAAGGAAATGGATAGAATCAGGTTCGAAGGAAGAGATATGAACTTCGAACGAGTAAAGAAATCTCACGAAGAGCGCGAGGCCCAAAAGAAGATTGCTAGTACAACAACAGAGAAGGAAGCTGCAGAAGAATTGAACAGAGCTACAAACAAAGGCAAGGCAATAGTAGACACTACTCAGAAGGAGAAGAAAGTCCTAATCCTCGTTGAAGTAGATAAAGGCAGTAGTATGTCTGCTGAGGAAACTTCTGCTAAGGAAAATATTGTTGGCTCTGAAAAAGAACCATCTGTTGAAGCCATGGCTCCGACAAATGCTGAAGAAACTACCGCAGCTAAGACAACTATGAAGGACACTGCTGAAGAAGTCCATGTTGCTGAGGAGACAATAGTCGTTGCTGATAATACCGATCAAGCAGATGACATTATGGATCAAGAAGTCTCATCCGCTGGACCTTTGAATGAGTCCACCTGTTCATCAGAATCTGATTCTGAGGGGGAATCCATCGAGGTATTTGATGCTAAAACCCATAGACAATTCCCCACCTTAAAGAATGAACAACTTAGGATCCCATTTCATGGATTACCTGGCAAACTCTTTCTATCAAGAAGAGTTTCTCAATGGTGTGCATCTGTCTCACTTGACGACGACACGAATGCTGATCTACAAGATTGGAGTGATGAGATACTAGCATTTGTGGAACAAGAAGTCACCAGAGATATTGCTGGGATCTTCTATGTTGAAATCGATGAAGGAACAGACGAAGGCAAGGCACTTGGCAAACAATTCCGGCGATGGAAAACATATGACTACATCATGCATGAGCTGTGTTTTGAAGAAAGAATGATTACCATTGCCAGAAAAGGCCTCAACTTTTGGCGTGCGGAAGAATCTTGGGCAAATGAATGGATGGATCAACCCACCTGCATAAAATAGTACACCGATCAACAAGTGATTGCACGATTGAAAGCAATTCGTGCATATAGAAAGTTTTCTGTACCACAGTCGTTGCCCAAATCACAGTTTGCTCCGGATGAAAAATCCTTAGCACACACTCAGTTAACCAAACGACAAAAGTCTGCAATTGATGCTTATCAGAAAAGGAAAGCTGCTTATGAGGAGAAGTTGCGAATTAGAAGCCTAGAGCTAGCTGCTCTTGAACAAGCAAAGGAAGAAGAGGCTAAGAGACAAGATTATCTCAATATGGTTAATCTTCAGAAGGACTATACTCTAGCCGCTGCCTCACTTCAAGCCTCTGCGGCCCAATGCTCTGTTCCTAATCCCAATCAGGATGTAGTCGTTGACTCAATGGAAGTAGATCAGAATGTGGTTGTTGAAGAACCTGTCAATCCAACCACAGAGGAAGCTATCACCCAAAGACCTGAGATTGTTGTTCCGGAATTTGCTGTGATAACAATTGAAGGAAGTAATGAGGAGACTACTACCTCAGCAGCAGGAAATGAAATGGTGATTTCTGACCTTCCCATTGCTGCTGAACCAGTACAAGTAAGCTTCCAATCCCTTGTTCAGGTCACTGAGAAGATCACTCATATAGAGGAAACCGTCTCTATTGTACAAACAAATATGGTGACTCTTCAAATAGATCTTGATGAGCACAAATCCTTCTCTGCTACTGTTTTGGATGCGCTCAAAGAGGGGGAAGAAAGAAGGATTGCTGAGCAGGCAAGGGTGAAAGCAGAGGAAGCAGAGCTGTTGCGCAAAGATAAGGAATTCGAGCGTACCATGATGGAACAAAGGATGAAATTAGAAGCTAAACAGAAACTAGAACAACTAGCGCGTATAGAGCAAATGGAAAAACTCATGGCTATGACAATGAAGAAGGTTGAATCCCTTGAAAAGCCAAAACCTCCACCTGACGCCCAGAACTAAGGTCATCTTTATCCATCTTTATTTAAGCTCACATTACTTTTATTCTGAATGATTTCAATGTACTTGTACTTTTCAAAATCATATATGAAATCATCAGAATCATGACAAAATCTTACGGTCTAATTCTGATTTTCTGTGCGCGTTCAATAGTTGAAATACACTCTCTGTGTATTCAACAAATCTGCTTGAGGATGATTTGTATTAGATTGTTGATGATTGGTGTATTCAACAAATCTGCTTGAGGATGATCTGTATTAGATAGTTGATGATTGATTGATGAATGTCTGCTGTCTCCATTGATACTAGGATTCCTAGCATATCTTATTTACAGCATTTATCTATAATTATTCAGCGAAAATAATTCCCAGAACTTATTGAGGGGGAATTTTATTTGAAACCAATCATTTTGCTAGAGACTCAAAGCTGGTAAGATTCTGAGATAGTTTGTCTAGAATTTCCATGTAACTCAGAATTTTTCTATGCTAAGTCTCAGCAATCCTTAGTAAGCTTTGATCGCACCAAAAAGGGGAAAATTGTTGGGAAAATATTTTGAGTATCCTTAAGATCACGTGTAAAAGTTTTGTTGGATCAAACCTTAATAGATGGTTAGCAACTCGTGTAATGTCCTGTATAGGGTAAATATTGAGTTGTAATAGATTAGGTTGCTTGAAGCACCTCCAGCAAACATCAGAGAAATGCTAAATGAAAGAAGGCTTGTGATAGCAGAATGCTGAGGAATCAGCATTTGCTAACACATCGAAGATTGCTAAAAGGCGTCAGCAAACCAAAGTCAAAAGTAGCAGAAGAGCATTTGCTGGTCAGACAAACATTTGGTCCAGTAGTATGCTAAAAGATATCCAGCAGCCAACTCCAGGAAAGCTCAGCAAAGCGGAACCCATCGGCTGCTACACCATAATTCTGACCAACACGCGAAGACTAGACCTGTCAGAAGTAGGTCGGAAAAGTCTGTGCGGAGTCAGAAAGTAGGCGAAAAGCCACCTGCATTTAAGACGAAAGATCCGTTGTGTCTAACGGAATTCCAGACTTGAGTTTCGATACCCCAACTATAAAAGACAAGTCAAAAGGAAGAGAAAAGAGTTGCTCACTCTTACACTTGCGAAAAGATACATTTGAGAGATTTCAAAAAGACAAAAAGCACGAGAGCAGTTCTGTTTAAAAGGCAAATCACGAGATATCGAAAGTCGTCAACGTCCTGAGTGTCTCCCTGTTCGTCTGACACTCATCAGAAGGATTCTTGATTTGATTCAAGAATCCTCAATCACTGGGATCACTTTTATTATTGAAAGTATCCAGTAGTCAATTCTTGAGAAGGAATTGATTAGGACGGGCATTGAAGCCGCAAACGAAGAACAGTTCGGGAGGAACTTTAAATTTCCAAAAGGTGCTAAATGCGAGTTTTACGAAGGTACGCCCTTGACTCAGCCGGAGCCACACCTGAGAAGTTCAGAGTATCGGAAGATAGCCGTGAAGTAGCAAGACCAATCGGAGGCTGCCTGCTTTACTTGAAAGGCAACTCTTTGTACACCGTATACTTTCTTAGTGAAATTCTTAGCGATTTGGCTAAGGAGTGGATGTAGATCATTTGATCGAACCTCTATAAAATATTGTGCCGTGCGTTGTTTACTGTGTCATTATTCATTGTGCATCTAGTATTTGAAACCTAACAACGGAGTTGCTAAAGTATAACTGCAAAAAAGATCTTAAGTTGAAATAACCTAAAGTACAAGTCAACGTAAAATTATTCCACTGCATTTCGTGTCTGTTTCATATAACTACCACGACGACTTTGATCTTAGGGACCAACAGGATGCCATCCTTAAAAGATACAAACCTAAGTTCCAGGAGACTGACTTCAGTATTGGCATCAATGCCAACAATTTTGAGCTGAAGACTGGTTTGGTGCAGATGGTTCAGCAAAACCAATATGGGGGCCGACCTACTGAGGACCCCTATGCTCATATGGACAAATTTATCAAGCTATGCAACACTGTCAAAATCAATGGAGTCAGCAAGAGTGTCATACGGATGAGGCTCTTTGCCTTCTATCTGCGAGACAAAGCCCGATCCTGGTTTTCTGCTCTGGATAAGACCCACATTAGCACTTGGACGGAATTGAGGAATGCATTCCTGGTGAATTTCTTTCCCCCCAGTGTCATCAGACAAAGAAAGAAGGATATCAACAGGTCTTCCCAGAGATATGACGAGAGTTTCCATGAGGCTTGGGAGAGATACAAGGAGTTGCTGAGAGTGTGTCCTGGCCACAGGTTATCTTTGCAAATAGATCCGAGCGCAAGACCTATACAGCAACGGAGGCAGAAGTTCTCTCCGAAGAAGAATGATGCTATAAATGAAGAAATTGTGAAACTACTTGATATTGGATCCGTAAGGGAGGTAAAATATCCAACTTGGTTGGTCAATGTCGTGGTAGTGAAGAAGAAAAATGGGAAGAATCGTGTTTGTGTGGACTACACGGATCTAAACAAGGCCTGCCCAAAAGATCCGTACCCCTTGCCGCATATTGATAGCATTGTAAATGCCACCGCGGGCCACGAGTTGTTAAGTTTTATGGATACGTTCTCGGGTTATAACCAAATTATGATGCACTCAGATGACCAGGAAAAAATGGCATTTATGACAAATAAGGGGATCTATTGTTATAAGGTGATGCCCTTCGGACTCAAAAATGCTGGTTCGACCTACCAGCGGTTGGTAAACAAGATGTTCGAGCCACTCATTGACAAGACTATGGAGGTATACATTGATGACATGCTGGTAAAATCGGAGAAGGCTTGCAAACACGTTCGAGATTTGAAACAAGCCTTCGATATTCTGAAACACTATAATATGAAATTGAACCCTGCGAAGTGCACATTCGGGGTGGCCTCGGGAATGTTTTTGGGCTACATAGTAACTAATCGAGGGATAGAAGTTGACCCAGTGCTTATGAAGGCAGTAAAAGACCTAGCGCATCCTGAATTTTGTTTGATTTTCTTTGGATTTTTTTGGATCACTTCAATTTTTCTGATGTTTATGCATCATTTCTTGCTGCTCCCCTGCCTCGTTAATCAAAGATTTCACCCCTCACTTCCTTGTCTTTTTCTAATGATTCTTACCCACGGTTAAAACGTATCAAATCATTTGTTTAACGATGGTGTTTCATTGTCTTAATTATTATTTTTACAAAAAAAATATACTTTAATTGATTTTTAAAAACAATAATAAAAAATTGAAGTTTTATCGATACAGGAATTGAAAGATAGTTTATTTATCGATTTTGGACCCTAAAGATTAATTATCAATTTAGTACTTGAAAGATCACAAAAATTCTCAATCCAGGACCCGAAAGATCATACAATTCTCAATCTAGTACCTCAATATCAGGTCCTGGATTGAGGATTATTTGATCTTTCGGGTTCTGGATTGACAAATCATCTTTCGGGTCCTGAAATGATAATTAAACTATCTTTTGGGTCCTCGATCTACAATTCTTCTAACTACAAACTATAGCTATTAATTAATCAATTTTAATAATAAAATTTTGTTTCAAACTAAAAATAATTATTAAAAAAATAGTAAATGTAAATTAATATTTTATATAATAAATTGGGAATAGAATATAAGTACTTTATACCATCTTATTTCATAATATTAAAAGAGTCAAAATCCTAAATAACCACTCTCACTAAATAAAAATCTTAAATAACCATTATTATGTGCACATTCAAAAAATAGTCATTTTCCAATATTACTCTTAATTTTACAAATGTGATTCATACAATTAAAAAAAACAACTATCTGCTGCAATTTAAATGCCATATTCAATATTTTCTTAAAAAGAATTAACTAATAAAATCACAAATGTTTTTTTTAGATTTGTAGTCCGAATTAAATTTTTATTTTAATATTTAATTGTAAATGTGTTGCAAATAATTTTATACTAATCATACAAAAGGTACTTTGCAATTTAATTATTTAAAACAAATAACTAAATGTAATCACAATACATCAAATACCAATTATTTTTATTTATAAAAATCCAAATCACAAATAATTATATTTAAATCACAAACGACATTACATCATCACCCATTTTTTTTAAATTCATTTTTTTATCGCAAATTAAATTGCAAACAGTTTCACTTAATTTCTTAAAATATTTTACTAAATTGCAAACCACTTAATCCAATAAACAAATTATTTAAAATCAAATTACAAATGACCATATTTCAATTTTACTTTGAATTGATTAATTTCATTAAATTTATACAAAAATAAATTAATAATTTTTTAAAAAAAATAGATGGCAAACTTAGAATTTGATTTTTCTAAAAAGTGGTCATTCAAATCTCAAATCTCAAGCATCATTCTATTATTTTTAATATATTATTTATAAAACATAAATTAAAGTGGATTGAATGTCGACCAGAATTAGCTAATATACTTTTTCAGTACAAATTTAAGTAATGAGATTGCAATTATTACATGAATAATTGCTTAAATTAAAAAATTTGGAAAAAGTAGATTAATAGTAGGGATATTTTTTAAAATTCACATAATTTTGGCTATTACTTGCATATATACATAATTGTGGCCATTTAAGGTTTTTTTTATAATGTAAATGGCTATTTTGAAGTATTTCCTCATATTAAAATATAAGTAATAAAATTTATATTCAATAGTAATGTGTTTGGAATTTAATTAGATCAGCAAAAAAAATATTTTTTCCAATTTATTATTTGTTAATTATGATATAAAAAAGAAACATTATAACCATTGATTGAGTATGCATAAAAGCCTAAGAAATTCTATTAATTTGTACAATAAATCGACTAAATATTTGATGATGATTACAGATTATATTCCTGTTCCCTGCGGCCGTGAGGCTGCAGTTGAAACGAATCACTGCAGATTCGCCAACTGGCCAATCCCACTACTCCTCCCTCTCACTATAAATAACAACCCTGCATGCACCCATTTCCACCACCATCTCCGGCCATCGCCTTTGCTTCTCTCTCTACATTTTTCAGCCAAACACGTTTTCATTTTTTTTTGTGTGTGTGTTTAGGTGTTTGATTTGGTGATGGCCTCCGGTTCACCGAGGTCCGGTTCTTGGACTCCCCAAGAGGACAAGCTGTTCGAGAAGGTGCTCGCCCGGTTCGACACCGACACTCCCGACCGCTGGCACAATGTCGCTCGCGCCATCGGCGGCGGCAAGTCCGCCGACGAGGTCAAGCGCCACTACGACATACTTATAGAGGATCTCCACCGCATCGAATCTGGCTGCGTTCCTATCCCCGAGTACAAGAAAACCTTTGTTGACGAAGAGAAAAGGTATATATATATATACAATTTATATATACATATATATGCATTATTATTATTTTTTTTTTTTTGTTATTATTTGCATTTTACATTGCAGAAATCTCGTACCATGATATTCAATAAACCAGCAAAATCAAATCTTTTACTATTCTTCCTCTTTTCTTTGAGAAAATCTCTGGGCCCATATATTTTGTTTGTCGATTACCAGTGCATGCAACAGTATAATATACTCCCCCGTCCCATTAGATTAGTCTCTTTTGGTTTTGTTACAGTAATCAATGTTTGTGATTGTTGTGGAATTAATATTTTATGAGGTTTTTTTCATTTTAGGAAGGAAAATTAATCTGGTGGGACAGACGAAAATGAAAAAATGAACTAATTTGGTGGGATGGGGGGCGTTTTAATCCTCAGTCCCGTCTAAATAGTTCCATTTTTCTTTTTGGTTTGACTCATTTAATTGTCCCATTTCCTGAAATGATAAATATTTTCACATTCACCAATAAAGAATTAATTCTACAACACTCATAAATACTGATAACTGTGTTGAAAATAAATGGACTATTTAACTGGAATGTAGGAAGTAAATAAGTAATATATATGTCATCCCTTCGCTCGGGTGAAGTGGTTAAAACACCTTTCCTGTGACAGAGAGGTCACATGTTCGAGCTGTTGGTCCCGATTTATCAGAGTCGTCGTATTTAAGCAGTAACACGAAATGCAGTGGAATAAGTAAACGTCACTTGCACTTTACGTTATTTGAAGATTATTTAAGCTCAAGATATGATTAAGGTTTCTTCACATATATACACTAGAAACTCTGTTGCTAGGTTTCAAATCAACTTTGAACAGTAAGTAATAAAACATTAAAAGAACACAATATTTATAGTGGTTCGATCCAAACAAATCTACGTCCACTCCTTAGTCGAATCGCTAAGAATTTCACTAGAAAAGTATACGAAATACAAGGAATTGCCCAACACTTGCAGTAGGCGGCGAACTTTCGAACCGGCTACGACAAAGCTATCCTCCGTCACTTCGTTCTTTTCAGACCACAGCTACGGCCAAGTCAAGGGCTAAACCTTCATAAAACTTGTCCTACGCTGTTGTGAAGCTTTAATAGTTTGCCTCTAAACTTTTTAGATTTGCGGCTAATGTCCGTCAGAGTCAATCTTTTTCAGAAATGACTGTTGGATCTTCCTAGGATGGATGTTATCCCAATGATTGAATATTCTCAACTGAAGTTAAGGAATCTCTAAAAAGAAGTGTCAGATAATCAATGAAAGACACTCTTGGTTGTTGAGGGCTTTGAATACTCTTTATCACGAGCTCTCAACTGACTACTTTTCACTTGTTCACTTTGTCCAAAGAATCTCACACTTAGGATGTTTGCGAATGTCGGTAGTGATAGAAGCAGTAGTTGTCTTTCACTTCTGGACCTGTCTTTTATACATGGAGATTCAAACTTCGAATCTCCATCCCATTAGACACAACTGCTCCTTTGTCCAAGAGTGGTTCGATGTTTTCAGTTGCTTTTGGCAGTGTACAGTGCTTTCCGAACCTCTTCGGGAAAGCTTTGACTTTCGTCTGTACTTTTGTCAGAACGGGAATATTGCATTCGCTTTTGACTTTCTTGCTCTGCTAGAGTTTTTAACGCGATCTGCTAGATGCATTTTCGACTGCTGGTACTTCCGCTGTTGTTCTGATTTGTACTTGATCCCTTTGACTTCTGATTGCTAGCTTCTTTAGCAGTCTGCTGAATGTTAGCAAATGTTAATTCCTTAGCATTCTGCTATCACATGAGTTATAGCAAATAGTATTCTTCGTGACTGCTGGGAGAACTTCTAGCAAGCTAGTCTATTACAACTCAATGCTTGTCCTATACAGGACATTACAAGATATGCTAGACTATTCTAGAGTTCAGCAAATGATCGACCATTTACTAAGGTTTGATCCAACAAAACCTTTTTTACAATGAAATCCTAAGGGAGATTTAGGAACAATTTCCCAACAATTTCCCCCACCTTTTTACAATGAAATCCTAAGGGAGATTTAGGAACAATTTCCCAACAATTTCCCCCTTTTTGGTGCGATCAAAGCTTACTATCATTTTGCTGAAGCTAAGAGGAAGAATATCTGTGTTTACAAGAAATTTTCTAAGTACAGAACTATGCTAATCTAGCAATCTAACACAGAGTTTATCCATCTTAGTTCTAGCAGGATTAGTTATAATGAAATTCCCCCTCAATAAATGCTGGGAAATATTTCTCGCTTAACCACATAAGTAAATGCTGCAAAGGTAATATGCTAGGAATTCTAGCACCCAGGAAAAATCAGCAAGCATTTTACCTTACCAGTCTCAAAATATAATTGTCATCAAAATGCACATGTGTTGAATACACGGATAGTGTATTTCAACTAGAACACGCAGTAAAAATCAGAGATTGACAATGAGAGGTTAACTTAGTCTGATCCATTTTCATTCATGTGATTGGATCATTACAAGTACAATGAAAATGATAGATGAAGAAGAAACGTACCAAGGAACTGTAATCAAGAGTCTGGAGCAGGCTTCTTTAACTTGTCAAATTCGTCGAATTTGCTTGATGCTAGCTGCACGAATTTGTCCAGAAATTCCTTACTAGCTCTACGTTCATCAGCTTCCATCTCAAGTTTCGTAGCCATCCTCTCATTTTCTTCTTCAAGCATCTTGATTTTCAGCCTGATTTCTCTTTGTTTTAGCTCTTCAAGAGCTCTTCTCTTTTCTTCTTTAGCAGCAGCTCGAGCTTCTTCTGCTTTCTTCCTCTCAGCAGCCTCAACAATCCTCCTTGTTTCCCCCTCTTTGATTGCATCCAAAAAGGTGGAGGAGAAGGTATTAACTTTAAGTTCCATCTGCTGCTTATACTCTGCTACGTCTTCCTTTACTTCTTGCACAGTAGCCTTTACCGAAGAAACATCGGACTCTACTGTAGTAACTTTTGTCGTTACAGTAGTAACATCTGTTTTGACCTCGGCAATTTCACTCCTTATGTCCTTGGCTTCCATCACCATTCTCTCAGACACAGTGTAACGCCCCCAATTAGCCTTCCCAACTTTAAGGCGCGTCACAATCGTGGTTAAGTATTTTTGAACAATAATTATTTCCAAACTGCGGATGATTAATGGTATTTAAAAGATCAACTTTAAACCACATTCATCAGTGCACATTTTAAATAAACATAAGTTGAAAGTAGTTCAGAAACAGTTATTCCTCAAAAGATTTAACAACGAGAAGGAAAGTAATTCAGAGCGCGTGCAGTGGGTGTAACGTGACGATAATACACATATGAGGATGCGTATTATAGGATCTTCAAAATCTGTACAAATCCTTCTTCGGCTTTACACCTTTGCCCCTTCCATCACTGCTCCTTAACCTGCGTATTTTAGAAATAATACGAGGGGCTGAGTACAAATGTACCCAATGGAAATATGCCCAAAAATACAGTTTAAGTATGAATGCTATGCAACTCACACAGATAAACATGGGGTTTTATTGAAAGTAACCATGTTATCCAAATCATTTTCATTTGCTTGAGCTAACTACAATGTTAACATATATGTTTTAACATTGTGTAACTGGAAGTTGGCCCACTTCCAAGTTACGGTGAACAGTTGGGAATGGTTGAACCATTTTATCCACTGTCACCAATTTGTGCATAAGGTCTCAGTATCACACGGCGTTGAGACACAATCGATTTTTGTTCATAAGTCATCATAGAGTTTGCTAACCCTAGATGTTAGGTTTGCTAACCTTTTATTTCACAGAAGCTTAAGTACCATTTAGGTCTTGGTTCTCATCTCTTTGGTGATAGGAATCAATTAGAGGAACAGATATGCAACACAAATATTTTATGCATAGCAATTAGTTAAAACGAAACATTTTCACACACACCTTGAAAACTGAGCGCAAAGCTCGAAAGCATTTTATTTTATACTGAAATAATTCCCACCTGGTGTTAAGCTTTATGAAATAAGATGTTTTCCCGTTAATTGAGCGAATGAGCTTCCCTTCTTATTTCCACCTTCAATAAACATCGAACACAACTAATTAGGATGGATACACTAGGACAGACAATCTAATTCGATAAATCTTAATCACACACTTCATAATCCAACTCATTTCCAAACTTCAACATCAACATGCTTCCACATTTCTTTAATCCGACTTCAGACAAGTGCGGGAGTCATTGGAACTGTACCCAGATGTTCCAATTCCATATGGGATGCAACTTAGCTGGCTCCTGGAGTAAAGTTCCCATCCCTTGCACAGGGCCCTTCCAACCTCAGGGATTCTGACTTCCATCCCCCAAGACCTCGTCCTTCTCATTAAATAGCATAGTCACTTCTCATATTTTGTATATCGTGAACCTTTTTTAACGTTCCTCAGATTTATGAAGTGAGAAAAACTTTAACCTTTTCAATCTTGAAATTTAGAGTATGACGTTGTAGTTTCCATAACTGTACTTTGTACACACTTGATTGAATCTTACTTCCGTCAAAATCTGAACTTCCTTCTTTGGCGATAAAATACAAAGCCTTGATATTGCAGTCGTACGTTAAAAAACTAATTTCGTGCGTAGTCAAATTTCGTAGCTTTCTGTAGGCCTTGTCATCACGTCTATTTAGGAGTAATGAGATGCAGAGCTTTTAATTCTGATTCATTGATTCTTGTGCAAAAATGTCAATCAATTTTCTTCTCATGGAGTTGCATTCATCACTTCATATTTGTTCAAGTTTCTCTAATTTCCTCCAAAAATGGATCCTCCACCTGAGATAGTGCAAGGCATTTCAAGCATATCTGTACTCCGTAATAAGATCCTAGACTTTGTTGGATTCTGGCGACAGAATTGGGGTGCATCTGCCATTTTTAAAGAGGTGTTTTAGAAATTGGAGGCCAACCATCTTCAATCCTTTGTAGGCAAGGAACCTTGTTCCTTTCATAGAGACTTGTTGAAGGTGCTCGCCTATAATTCCAAGGTAATGGAGAATGAGATTTACTTTAATCTTAATGAAGTGTGATTCTTTTTACTGTTGATTCTCTCGCTGCTGAGTTTGGACTTAAGCATGGCGGCATCCCTGTTCAAGACTATCTTCAAAATGTCATGGGTTCTGAGTGGTCAGCATGGCAACGGTGGAGAGTGGCGGATGTTAAATTTCACCCATATGTATCCAGTAATTTTCTCAAGTTGCGTTATAAGGCGACTTTTGAATTCTAACCTTGTGTCAGGACCTACGGGCCAAGAGACAGTCTCAGGTAGACATAATCAACCAAATGGTAGTCTGTCACCCTACTCAGACTACTCATTACTCACCATTGGTGTGGAAGGCTATGATGGTATTCGAAGACCAGGCTGACGTAGATTGGGCTGCATTCATCTTCAATCGTCTGATAACAGCATTTCAGAGGCTTCCTGAGATTCCCGTTCCATACAGTATGCAGCTGGGTTGGCTCATCGAGAAGCAGTTTCCTGATCTTGAGGAAAATGGAACAAGGTTGATTGCCACAGACTTTTATCCTTCGAAGTGTGCTTCCTCTTACTTCCCGTAGATGCAGGCTCCATGTATCATGTACTGATTATGTATTGATGACTTATCACTCTGCATCCATCTTTAATGAATGAAAAGGAATTCTTAGTTTCTTTGTCTTCAACAAACTATAAGAATCAAACAAACTGAATTTGACTTAATTAATGTAATAATCAAGCACAATCAACAGTTGCTTCATTGATTACTTATTGCCTCGTTCCCTTGAGACTTCATCAAACTCCAGAAGACCTAGTTTGATGCATAGCTCTTTGAAACGAGCCTCAGGTAGCAGTTTGGTGAATATATCCGCTAACTGGTCTTCAGTCCTAATGTATTCCACCGAGGCATCTTCTTTCTCCACGTGGTCTCAGATGAAATGGTGACGAATATCAAAGTGCTTTGTCCTGGAGTGTAGAACCGGATTCTTCGAAATAGAAACTACACTGTTGTTATCATAGTAGATAGGAACGCACCCTGTATCTATTCCATAGTCCATAAGTTGCTACTTTATCCACAGAACTTGAGCACAACAGTTGGCTGCTACTACGTATTCTGCCTCTGTGGTTGAAGTAGCCACCGAATGTTGTTTCTTGCTGAACCAACTAACCAGTTTATGTCTTAAAAACTAACAGGTTCCACTTGTGCTCTTCCAGTCGATTCTGTAGCCTCTAAAATCTGAATTAGAGAACCCATTCAACATGATTCCATCAGTTTTGGGATACCAGATACCTAGAGACTCGGTACTCTTGAGGTATCTGACAACTCTCTTTGCTGCTTCCATGTGAGACTTCTTTGGACTTTCCTGAAACCTTGCACAAACTCCCACGGCATAAGATTTTTCTTGTCGTCTGGCAGTTAGATATAGTAAGGACCCAATTATTCCTCTATAAGTTGTCGGGTTGACTGGTTCTCCTTCTTCATCGAGAGTGATCTGAGAACTAGTACTCATAAGGATCCTTAGTGATTTTGTCTTCTCTGGACAAAACTTGTTGATTAGATCTTGAGTATACTTCTTTTGACTAATGAATATTCCTTCGTTAGATTGATCAACTTGTAAACCAAGAAAGTATGTCATATTGCCCATCATGCTCATCTAAAACTTGTTCTGCATTAGCTGGGCAAACTTGTCACATAGCTTTGTATTTTTGCTCCCGAAGATGATATCGTCTACATAGATCTGAACAAGTAAGATGTCTTCTCCATCTTTTATTTTGAATAGAGTTCGATCTATGGCACCTTTCTCAAATCCACTTTTGTGCGGAGACTGTGAAAGAGTTTCATACCATGCTCGAGGTGCTTGCTTTAACCCATATAAAGCTTTTCTAAGCTTGTAGACTTGACTTCCTTGCTCGAAACCTGGGGGTTGTTCGATGTAGACTTCTTCCTTTAATTCGCTATTGAGGAATGCACTCTTCACATCCATTTGAAGAACTGTGAAGTTATGATAAGCTGTGTATGCTAGGAATAGTCGAATTGCTTCCAGTCTGGCTACTGGGGCAAATGTCTCATCAAAATCTATTCCTTCACATTGAGCGTAACCTTTTGCGACCAATCTTGTCTTATTTCGAACAATGGCACCGGTCTCATCTCTTTTATTCTTAAAGACCCACTTGGTACTAATCACAGACTGATGTGTAGGTCTATCCACAAGATACCACACATTGTTGCGAGCGAACTCATTTAGTTCCTCTTGCATCGCATTTATCCAGTCTGAAGATTGAAGAGCTTCTGTGATCTTTACTGGTTCGATCTGAGATAAGAAGCAAGACATCAATGTTGTCCCCTGTCTGGTTTGAACAGGATTTCCTATATCGTCAAGGATGGCTTCCTTGGGATGATCTCTTAACCAGCTAGGCTTCTTTGCTGCTGTAGGTTCAGCACGGACAGCTGGATCTTCAGAAACTGTAGGGGGTTCCTCTTGAGATCATTCAGAATCTGATTCTGGGTCAGTTTCTTCCTTTTATTCAGGGGTTCCTATATCTCTTTGTCCCGGAACAGCATCCTGAACTTCTTCTGAAATCTGAACAGCAATTGGCTTGTCGGCTGAGGTTGATTCTTTGGTGTCCTCAAGATTATCTCCTTTGGGACCAGTTTGAGTTGCTACTGGATCGACATGTTGTCCTTCAGTAGGTTTCTCTTCTCTTGAATCTTCAATGTGAGTGTTCTTTAAGGCCTCAGCAATGACATTTGCATCATCAGCCTTCTCGACTGTTTGCTTTCCAGCCGAGGAAATCGTGGTGTCAGAAATATCACTCATAGATCTAGTCCGAGGAATTTTCTGATTATGATCAAGAACACTTTTTGGTTCCTCATTGACATCATTGATCTCGTGATTTCCCAAACTCAGTTCTTGAAGTGTCCTGCGCACTAGAGTAGCTTCATAAAAAAAAACATGACATGTTATCTCCACAAGCTGGGTTGTCTTGTTGAATACCCCATATCCATTATATGAAGGGTGTCCATATCCAAGGAACACACCTTTATCAGCCTTAGGGCTGAAGGTATTCAACTTAAACTTCCCATTATTGTGAATATAACATGGAGAACCAAAAGCACGAAGATGAGCTATAGAGGGCTTACGACCATTGTAGATCTCGTAGGGGGTCTTGTGAAGTCGCATGTTTAAAGCACTTTTGTTTTGTGTATAGCAAGCTGTCATGAAGGCTTCTCCCCAGAATCCCTTTCCAATGTCAGTTTCGGCCATCATGGTTCTCACTGCTTCTTTGAGAGTCCTGTTTCTTCTTTCAACAAGACAATTCAGTTGAGTTCTTGGCGCAGACTTCTCATGACCAATTCCTATCTCAGCGCAGAAGTCTATTAGAGGTCCATTGCAGAATTTAGTTCCATTGTCTGATCTAATCCTCTTTACTTTTAATCATTTTTCATTCTGGAGACGATTGATCAGTTCTGGCAGATAGATTTTGACCTCATCCTTGGATTTGAGCAACACCACCCATGTATATCTTGAGTAGTCATCAACAACTACTAGTGTATATCTCCTTTTTCCAATTGTGGGTGGGGTGACTGGGCCAAACAGATCCATGTGGAGCAGCTCTAAAATCCTTAGTGTGCTTGCTGTAACTGGTCTGATCTTGAATGAGGCTTTTGTCTGTTTCCCGAGAAGGCAAGCTTTGCATACTCCTTCTTTGAACTTCTTCTATGGTAGTCCTTCAACCAGTTTGTGCTTCACTAGGTGTTGAATCGAGTTGATGTTCAGATGACTGAGTCTCTTGTGCCACAACCAGTTTAAGCCTTCTGAGGAGTTGATTGCTATAAGGCATGTTCCTCTTACTCCACTGGACCAATCTACATTATATAGACCTCATCTTCTGATTCCTCTGATAATAATCTTGTGTGACTCTTTTTCTAATATCTGACATTCAAATTTTTCAAATCTGACAATGTAGCCACTTTCACTCAGTTGACTTATACTGAGAAGATTGTGCTTCAGAATAGTGACCTAGGATACATTCTGAATGATTATTCCATTGTGTTCCACGTATCCTTTTCCAATCACTTGACTCGTGGCCTTGTTTCCAAAGCTGACTAATGCCCCTTCGTATCTTTCCAGGTCCTTGATCAAACTTCTATCTCCTGTCATGTGAGCCGAACAGCCGCTGTCTAATATTCAGGTTTTTTACTTCTTTAGCGGACTCGTACCCTACAACAAAAAAAATTATTTAGGTCCCCGTATCCTTTCGGCACCTGCAAGGTTAGTTGTGTGAATCCAACCTTTTGATATTCACACTTGCTTCACTCTCACAGTGTGTGTAGCTAAATCACCCCTCTGATTATGAATAATCTTTCTTCTAAATAGGTGTGAGTTGTGTGAATGCATGTTGTCTAGGGGTGTGATCTGTAAGCTTTTCCTGAAGTGACTATTTTGAAAGGAGTTTCGAAAAGCTTTTCTCGAGTGTGTAGCTATCACAATCTTTTGAGTGTAAAACTTTCTAGACCCTGGCCTCGAATAGATGTTCCCCCTATTCGGATGGTAAGTATGATGAACAGCGGTTCTATCATAACTTCTCGGATTAGTTTCTGATTATCGAACTGACTTCCTTGCAACATATGCACGTTGCTCAGTCGTTCTTGTTGATAAAACTGGATTACTTGCATAAGAAACATTTTGCTTATCCAGTTTTGAGAAAGGGTCAGTTTTTCTCTCGACAGTTTGCTTACTCAGTTTTCCAACTGTATTAGCATTCTACTGAGTTGCCAGTTCAATTTTTGACCAGGATTTGGTCTTAACGTTCTGGTTAACCGGCCTCTTGGAAATTTCCTTTCCCTTTTCCAACACAGGACCTGAACTGAGTCTTGCTTTGACAAAGCCTAGATGAGTATCCTCAGTTCCTAGGGTGGAATTATGATTGTTCGAAACTTCCTTTGTATGACATTCCCTAAATACAAGTCTTAATTTATCGGATGGAGATCTCTGAACACACAAAATTTCACTCAGAGTTTTTGAGCTTCTTTTAAAAGAACAGTTACATTCAGCATGCTCGAGTTTCTTTAAAGAGTCACGTTCATCTGTCAAAATCTGGAAATCCTTAAACAATTTAACGTGTTCTTCTAGAATATAATTTAATTCCTCACTAAGTGACCTAGTCCTTTCTACTTCATTAGTTAGGGCTGAAATTTCTGATTTCAGTGATGCATTTTCACTAATTAGTGTCTTTAATTTCATGAAATTTTTTAATTTCTCTAATGATTTTCTCGAGTGAAGTGTCTTTTGTACTTGAATGACATGCTTCAGAATATGCATCAAAATGTAAAGATATGCTAGGTGAGGGCAGATAAGTTGTTACCAGGATTTTGCGGTTTGAGGTGCTTCCTTCTTCGTCGGTAATGTCTCCATCAGTGATTGCCATAAAAGCAAGAAATGCTTCCTCATCCTCAAACGTTTAATATCCATCATCATGGTCTGGTACTTCAGTTCTAGTGAACATTGCTTAGTCAATAGCTTTGGATGCTCTCCTCTCGAACAGCTTCTTCAATCTATCTCTCTCTTCCTGAGAGACTAGAGGGCATTCATACTTCATGTGGTCGGGAGAGTTGCACTCGTAGCATGTACGTGGTTCTCTCTTGATAAACCTTTGCTCACTGGACTGAGGCTTCATTTCCTTTGCCTTTTGCTTTCTCAAGGAGTGTGGTTATATTTCTCAACTGTTCCTCCAGTTTGGCAACAGACAGTTCAGTTTCTGTCTTCTGAAATACATTGGTGGCATCCTTTGCTGGTGATTCATATGAAGTTTTCTCAAAATAAATTGGTCTTTTTGAGCGCCTTTGGAAATCTCTCTTTACAAAGAAGACTGCATCACCATCTGCTGTAGAATTTGGAGTTCGAGCAGCTACATTTCTGTTCACCATCTGGATATCCCATTCACGGGCTTGAAGTTCAGCGAACAGTTCTTTGGTAGTCATTTTGGAGAGATCCATGGTCTTCAAACTTGTGGTTTTAACAAATTAATCCTCCTTCGGCAGTCTCGACAGGATTTTGGCATTCATATCTGCCACTTTCTCTTCTCTTCCAAGACTTTTCATCTCACTGACGATGGTGTTGAACCTTTCTTCCATCGATTTGATTGATTCACCAGGTAGCATCATGAAAGATTCGTATTTTTCCACAATGAACTGCTTCTTGTTGCGCTTCATCGCCTCTATCTCTTTTGTGAGGTCGTTGATCCAATCCCAAAGTTCATTGGCAGTGTTGTGCTCCACGGCTGCATCTATGAGAGAATCTGAAAGGGATTGTATAATCATTTCCTGTGCGATGTGATCAAGCTGATGTCGTTTCCTGTCCTCATGCGTCCAATCCTCCATAGGTTTATCTATTGTTTCAATACCGCCTGGACCATCTTCTATGGCAAGAGTGGCTCTTGTCATCTGAATTTTTAGAGGTCCCTTCGTTAGAACCTCATCCATCTCTGGATGTTGAGCTCTCAACTGAATGAGACATCTATTCTTCCATACTTTGAACTTCTCTGGATTGTACTTGGGGAGACTTGAATGATTCATCATTATTCTCTAAAAGTTATCAGATCGCTAATCGCACTTAAACAATAAGTTAGAGTGTAAAGAAGTACGGATCCAATCTTAAGCGACTCAAAACAGGGCAGTCTAGAAAGACCGACCTGCGCTGATACCACTTGTTGGTCCCAGATCAGAGTACGTGTAATATGCAGCGGAAGTATAAAATATTTAAAAAACGCACTCTAACTTAGACAGTTTAGCTAATTGATGACACAATTTTACTTAGCAGTTTTTATCAACATTATTCACGTTAGCCAGCAATTTGTTTCAACAGTTTTTGCAGTAGTGAACAGTTAGCAGTTTCAGCACTTTAACACTTGAAGATTCCTAGTTAGGCTAGAAGACAATAAAGAGCGTAAGGAAATGAAACTATAAATGACACAGGATATTTATAGTGGTTCGGAACCTTAAGTCCTACGTCCACTCATTGGATATTAGATCCGGTAATTCACTAAGTAGTGAGAGTACACTCCTCACGATCTATAGCCAGTTGTTGTAGAGACCTCCGTCTATAGCACAAAGGATCACTCGCCCAGGCAGTTGTACTTCACTCCTTCTTCAGTCCGTCGAAGGCTCTGTGTCTTCTCTGTGGACCGGCTCAAAGCTGGAATGAGGACAAACCTCCATTTTCCCTCTTCGGTAGGTTGGATGGTTGAGTTCTTCCCAGAACTTTAGCAGTTTGGCAGTTGCCCGTGATAACCTACTCTCCCTTTGTAAGAGCAGGCTGATGTGTTCTTATTCGAAGAATAAGAACACCAAATAGGTAGATTAAGTCAGCTGACTTAATCCTCGTGTTCCCAGGGTAACACGGTGAATCTCCGAAGATTCTGTAAGCACTGAATGATTTATGTTCAATAAATGAACCACGATATAAATGCCTTCTCTCTAAAGAGTGTTTAATGCCTTGAGCTTTAACTTCTGTGGAGAGGCTTGTCTGTCGGAGATTTAAATGTGCGAGATAGTTAAGCGGTTTAGCACTGGATTTTGGCAAAGATTTTTGTGTCTCTATAATTCATGCTATTTATAGGTGGAGACCCAGAAAATAGCTGGTAGAGACATAGAGAAGAATGTCCAATCATCGTCCATTCTTCTTTGTGCAAATTCGCTTTCTCCTCGTATATCTTTGCTGCGTCAACCTACTTTTCAGAGCAGCTTGTACTTGATGTGTCAGACATTCAAACAATGTTGTACCCCAGTAGCAACTGAGTAGTTTCTGTTTTTTATTGTTGACTTCCTCAATGGTCTTCTGCGACTGATCGACACAAGCCTCTAACTTATTCTTGGACGTGAGAAATGTCTTATCTTGAAAACTGGAGGCGCCTCTCAATCAGTTTTCTTCGAGTTTTCAGACTTGGCATGGAAGAAACTATCTGCGCAGTTTTTGTGACTTTGATCTGCTCTGCTTGTCTTCGCCTTGTTTCTTTTTACAGTTATTTCGTTAGAATGATGTCTTCTTCAAAACTGTTCCACAGTTTTGATGATATCTTCCTTCCTACACTATTACAACTCGATTATCCTATACAAGGATTAGATGAGGTAATAATCTAAAACCTAGACTTTAGTATATAGCTTTGACACATCAAAACATCGAATTAAGATTGGATTACACAGCAATACCTAACAATATTTATGTTATGTTTTGATGCAAGCATGTCGGTGTCTTCGTTTAAGTTTGTTGCTTTTCATGTGACACCATAGGCTAGGTTTTGGCTCCATCTCATTAGAAGCAGAATCTCTCGAACCACCCATAAACATAAAGTGAATGGCCAATGAGCTATGATTTGTGCTGCGATTTATTTGGGATGCAAATTGAGATTGCCCATCTAATTCTAGATTCTTTATAGGTTGGAATGGGACGGACAATTGGTATACTCTATTTCCCTTCTCTGATGACTACCTTGTGTGAAAGGAAAAGTGTACCCATCCATGAACGTGATCTAGCAAGATCTTTGATCAATTTATCTGCTTTGATGAAGAGATTGTAACACACTGCCCAATGACCACCACTGGTGAACCCACCTTTTGCTGAAGGAAATGATGCAGCACAACCTTAGCATGCTGCTAGCTGATAAGTTCATATTTACACTCACTTATCCATGTTTTTCTCCTTTGTTTTAGTGCAATTAGATTAGGTTTTTAGTTATTTTCGTGCATGAGTGCATTATACAGGATGTTATGCTTGTCATGCTAAGTTTTGTAGGTATTTGAGGCTAAAAGTGAGCAAAAGATGATAAGAGCCAATTTTGTCATAGATGCAAATTTGATTGACACACGGGAAGTCGACCGAGTTGGGAGACATGCCAAAAACCTTAAGCATAACCTCTGTGTCAACCGACAGGGAGCATGTCGATCAACAGGGAGCATGTTGATCGACACAAAGGTCAGATGTCGATCGAGAGGCAAGGCAGAAGAGAGGCTCGAAACTTGCATGCATGTCGACATGGAGGTTGAACAGGGGTGGATCAAAATGTAAGAGAAGAAGAATTTGACACCATGCATGTGTGTCGATTGACACTTTGCATGTTGATCGACACGGAAGCCCGAGAAGGAAAAATTACCCAGTTTGATTATTTTTTATATTTTAGCCCAATACCTTGTTTAGATGTTTTCACTCCTCTATAAATACCAAACTCACTAGGGCACGAAGTTATCCCTTTCAACACTTAGTATTTGTCTAGCATTGGATTTTTTCAGGACATTCAAGGTTCCAATTTTTCCTTTTAAGTTAATTTATGTATGTCAATAATATGGCTGCTTTGTTTCTAAGCATGTTTAGTGGCTAGAAACCTAACAGGTTCTAGGGTTTTGAAAATCTTTTCTGATGCATGTTCAAATGATAATTAATTGAATCTAGATTTAAAGAAGGATCGAGAGATGAATTTGAATCCAAGTTTGTAGTTATTAATTTAAGGAACGAAAGGTGAAAATTGATAATAGGAAGGAAAAATTAATTGCAATTGTTTTTCTGTCTCACAAGGACAAATTACTTTCTAGGATTTAATTAGATAATTATCGAGGTTAACTAATATTGTGTTCTTGAGACCGAGAGGAGATAGTCACATATTAGTAATCTAGGGTTTAATTAGGGTTTACTGAGTTGATAAATTTCGCATGTTGACGATTTGATTATATGCCCTGGAATCTGTAACTTTTAATTCTATTTTTCAAAACCCTTTAAATTCTACTTTGTCATCTTTAAATTCAAAACCAAAACCCTTATTCAATTTACTCAAACAACTGTGGTTTAAGAACTATTTCATATCCTTATCCGATGGCTCAAGATTTGAAAAGTCCATGGTTGATTAAGAGTCTAGAATCCTAAATGTTTAAGTGATAGATGTCTTGATCTATTATCCTCTAAGGATTTATTTATTCCTTATACTGTAGGAAAAGGCAAGAAGAAGATCAATTACTAGATCAACCAATTGCATAACCGCACCTACTCAAGGTGGGCTTTGTTTTACCCCTATATCGTGGGCAAAACTAAATCAAAATAATGTTTTCTTTTCAAAAGCATATCAAGCATGAAATGAAATATTTTGTTTTGAACTGCTATGTCATTGCCTAGTGTTTTGTGTTTGCTATTTGTCCTCTCTGTGGGGGAACCCCACTTAGAGAAGAACATCAAACGTATTCAACGTGGATGTTGACTCTACGTATTGCGAGTCTTATCGATCGTACTCAGGTAGTGAAAGAGATATTATGGGTTAGTGCACTATGATGCTGACATGTTAGGGGTCATGCCCCACTCGGACTAGCATCGTGATTGTGGTAGGTGGCCACCTCCCAGTCACATAATCATTTGCAGATAGTTTAACTAAGTAAAAAGGAGCATGCTCATTCATAAAATGCTTTGGTGTAATGGGAGGATTTCAAACTTAAAACCCCATGTGCAACCCGATTAAAAAGGCATGACAAACTTATATATATATATATATATATATATATATATATATATGTATGTATATATATTTTCGGGCATGTGTTCACTAAGTACAATTTGTACTTAGCCTCTTGCATTATTTTTTAAAATGCACAGGTTAAAAGAAGCTTTTGGAGCAAGAATACGAGGTAGCAGAGGAGTGGAGCTGAAGACTCATCTTTTGTAATAGTTAGATGCAGAATTGTATCTTCATATACATACTTCTTTGATAACTTTTCGCTGCTAAACTCAAATGTCTTTTGTTAGACTTTGTTATTTTCAATCTTGTTAAAACTCTGATATTTGGTTTACTCAAGAAGCTACAATCCCTTCTTGAGGAGGCACCCTTTTATCATATTTTGCTTAACTTGGGATAAGTGTGATGTTTTATATCTTATTCGCTTGAGATCTTATTTTTGATTGATATCCCAAGTGCAAGTCTCGTACCCGATGTGCCTCAATTCTCTTATTTATGTCTTGTTTATAAATCGGGGCGTGACAGTACTTTCATCAAAATTAATGGCGATGATTAGTTATATTATAGGGGTGCGTTCAAATAGGAACTCATTTTCAGGAATGAACTACAGTCTGGGTGATACATCATTACAACGTGTAAGATACCTAATTATAGTACTTTTTTATAATATTTCATTATAATGAAGTATCACATACATTATAAAGAAAAGGTTCATAGTTCGTACCTAAAGATGAGTTCTAGTTTGAATACAACTCACTCTGATTCTCTCTCTCTTTATATATATACACGTACGTATGTATATAAAGTTGTGATTCAGTGCTAAATTTAAAGTTTGTGTCAAATATGAGTAAATCTCAGTTATTGGATTAGTAGCATCAATGGTTTTAAGTATCAAATATTAAGAAATTAGTTTTATAAAAAAGTTTTAGAAATTAAGCATAGTTTTTTTTATATTTCTTGCTTTATAGAAAATGATTGACTAAATCAGCTTAGACAAATTAATTAATTTGTTAATGATAATAATCAAAGCAAGAAAATAATATGTGGGCAGCCACAAAACGTCTTGTAGATTTTCATTATTGAGATTTTGTGTCCAACATTGAAAAAAAATGAAAAACTCCAATTTCGAACAGCTGTTTCTCACTAAGATTAATTTGAAAAAAGAGATAAATTTACACAGTAACCTACATAATTAAAGTATTACAGCCTTTAATTACAGCATTAACCTATTGATCACACCCAATCCCATAAATGAAACCCTATCCAATATGTTTTCATTTCTATAGTCAATCTCACACCCTAACTAGAATTTTTCTTTTCAAGATTAAGAGCAATTTTGAGTTTCTAGATACTCTGTGACCCAATTGATCTATATTGAGTGAATTTGTTGTGAGATATTTGTTTTGTGAATATTTGAGTGTCTTTTGTTCGAGATCTACTTACACTGTGTGCATTATGTTGGAAATATATTTTATATATTGCACATTCTGTTAATAATGTGTATTTTGAATTGAAACTAAATGATATATTACATACATGTGAACGATTTATTTATAAAATTCATCATTCACTATATTTAAATACATCATATGCATAAAGAAGTATTTCGATTGGAATGATTATGTAGAAGTAAGCATTTCGATTAAAACTCGCAATGTCTCATCCAAAATATATTATGAGACCATCTCCTACAAATTTTTGTGATTTATATATATTTAAGGGATTCAATAATATTTTGATAAAATTTTAAATTCATAATTTTTAGTCACCAGATCCTCAATTCGCACAAATTATATTTCTTTGTTTTTTTTTTCTTTTTTCTTTTTCGAATTGGGAGACTTGCATTTACTAGATTACCATACATATCAAAATTTATCAAATTGTAGAATTTGACAAATAGTTACAAGCAAAATTGTTTTGTTGTTTGAACTTTAGAATTATACATAAATACTCCTCCATTCTTCATTCACGATAAGAAAAAGAAATATACCATTAGTTAAAAGACTTAATGCCAAAGTTTAACTACCCAAATCGACTTTTTGAACAAAATAGCATACTAACCACCTCTTAAATTATCTTAGACATTATAGCACAGTAATTAAGTGTTTTATCTAATCACTATTTTGTCATGATTTTTTTGTGGATTTGAGGAGAGTAAGAATACTATTTTGGGAAAACTATGAATTTTTATCCCAAATAATTGAGTTTCTGGGAATTTTATCCCAAGTTTTCTAGGTTAGAGAATTTTATCCCAATTTTAATTTTGTTTGGAATTTCATCCCAAATACTAACTCTATTACATATTTGCTGAATCACTATTTTTTTTTTACGTGTACACGTCCATGTAGAATTTTTTTATCCAAAGAATAACAAAAGAACGTAAGCAATTTTTAACTAATGCGATGATGAAGCATGCATAGAGCACCCGCATCTCCACGAACTCAGCTGCAGTGAAGCTTATGTGATATGCGTAACAACTACGCGTTGCTTGCTCGATTTCTGCAGCGGCTGAGATGTATCTCTCAACGCTTTCATTCCTGCGCAAGAAGTGATTTTAGATCCCTTTCTTTGTTCTGTGCTAGAGGTTTGACCTCATCGAAGGGCCTAACCAGCATAAAAAATGATCAAAAATCTCATCGTTGAGGAATGAGGGGAGGAGGAGACGAGATTTAAGAAGGAAGTATTTGAGATTTTAGGGATTTTGGATTTAAATTGCTTACGTGCTTTTGATTTTCTTTGGATAAAAAAAAATTCTACATTGACGTGTACATGAAAAAAAAAATAGTGATTCAGCAAATATATAACAAAGTTAGTATTTGGGATGGAATTCCAAACAAAATTAAAAGTTGGGATAAAATTCCCTAACCTAGAAAATTTGGGATAAAATTCCCATAAATTCAATTATTTGGGATAAAATTCCCTAACCTAGAAAACTTGGGATAAAATTCCCAGAAACTCAATTATTTGGGATAAAATTCATAGTTTTCCCTACTATTTTTTTAATTTAGATTATGTACTTGGGAGTTTTTAATTAGAAAAAACTACTCCTTAACTTTTTTGGTAATCAGCAAATTAAATTGTTGCCGGACATTAATGAGAGATTGGGATTCTGTAGCAATTATTTCTACAATTTGATCAGTTAATAAAAAGATAGTGAAATCGATATTTATTGTTTTCCAACCACTACAATTATTTGAATTCGTATGCAATGATTATGGAAGTTCTGGCATCTCCTTTAAATTTAATTATTTTGAATGTATTATTACATATAATATATATAATAATGTTGTATCACCTCTACGAATTTATCTTTAATATATTGTAGGTCCCAAGAATCAAAGTATAAATATGTTGCACAACAGAAATATTAAAATGTCAGACTTGCACTTATTCAAACTGGTTGATCAGTACCATTTTGGTTTGTCAAGGCTCAATTTAAGAGTCTAATAGTTGTTAGTCAGTTTCAAATATAATTTAACACCTGAGTGTTGGGTTTTAAGATGCGTAAACTGATAAACTGAAAGTAGTAAAGACTCAAAGGATTTATAGTGGAACGGACACCAAAAGGTCATAAGTCCACTCTTCAGACTGAGTCAGTAAATCCACTAAGTGATGGAATACAATAGGGTGCTCCTACAATCTATCTCTAGTCGGTGAATGCCTCGTCCTCCAATCCACTAGATCACTCATTCAGTCATGTGTCCTCCTTCATTTTGCAGCTTCTTGGAGTGTGGGCACACTACGTAGCCTCCTCGTCACCGGAGTTGAGGTTTTATAGTTCACCTCGGAACTTATCAGTTTGCGGCTAGACGCCTATCTGAGTCAAAATATAGAGTGTACTTAATTGTCGTGTTCTTCTTGGAGAGAAAGAACACCGAGAACAACTCAAGAGCTAAAAGTTCTGAGTCTCGTGTTCATGAAGGTGACACACAAAAAGCTTTAGATAGCCTCAAAAGGTTGAGTAGAAATTTCAAAAGAGTTTTGACTTGCTCGATAATAGGGTGTTCGGATATTTGAATCTCTGGAGGTCCTCGAGTATTTATAGGCGAAGGTTTTGAGATTCAAATCTTGGAGCCATTAGACACATCGGATGTTTGTCCAATTCGATGTTTCTTTACTCTGCTGGGCAGGTTTTCTTTTTCCACGAAATTAGGACATGCTCCCTCTTTTTTGACTTGGACTATGATTGTTCACCTTTTTGTCAGAATGGCAGTATGATCAGTCCGAGGAATCCGGACTAATCAGTCCGAGGAATCGTAGATTAAAGTCTTGGGCTTGCAGACTTTAAGGAATCTCCAATTCTTTAAGTATGTAATTGTTAGTACCATTCCTTAGATTATTTTGCAAGTCTCTATGTGCAGGGATTGGAATTCAGATTTCATGCTGGTGTCGTCATGCTGACAAGTCCATGCTGGCTGACGTCATGAGTCTGAACCTTGATCCCCAGATTGGCAAGTTTGGTATTCTGAGACTGTTGAGTTCCAAACTGGTCAGTCCCAGACTGATGAGTTCCAATATCGAAGAGGGCCCAAACTTGTCATTCCCAGACTGATCCGTTCCAGATTGATCAGTCTCATACTGAACTTTCAGTCTCTCTGAGTCCTTTGCGCATTCAAACTAATTTTTTGGTCTGTCTTTGATCTGCTTTAATTAAAACTCTATTAAAATACACTGCATGACTTTATATTTAAAATCGAACTGAAGCTAATCTAGTGACTTGCTAGACTGGTTAGGTCTTGACCCTTTGACCCACCAAAACACAATAAGTAAGAAGATTCTAACATCAGATTTTCTAAAAATTTCCCCATTTGGTGTGATCAAAGCCATCTAACCATCTATGACTATCTAAGTTGGTTAGGAGGAGCGATTGACTTTCCGAGTATTTACAAGTAAAATCTATCAATCTATATACTCATGGAAAGTACCTCCTTAGACTCAGTCTACTCTACTTAGGATCTTCCCCCTTAAACTGAGAGAAATATTGCTCGATTAAAATTCTCAAAGGAAAAAAATAAAGCAAAATCATAAGTAAGAGCGAACGATGCTGATTACAGTGGATTGTGTAAATTCAGTATAAAAAATATGAATCTTTGTTGGACAAACAAGATTTGTCATCAACAAGTCAGTTCTTCCATTAATTATGTGATCATTTACAAGTACAAGAAAAAACTAACTATGAGAGTCTAGGTTACAAAAATCAATACAGCAAAATGAAGAGCCAGAGAACAAATGTTGAGGTTAGCCGGGATTCGGAATAAGAATGGGAAGAGGAAAAGTTATTTTGATCTTGATGAGGTGTTGTATGTGAGTTTTGCTATATCTCCCAAGGAGGCAATTAAGTTCGTGAGCTTAGCCATGTCGCCTCATGCTTGAGTCTGTCTGCCTCCTCACGCTCATCTCTTCTTCTCATTTCTTCAGCTTGGAGCCTCAGTCGCTCTTCCTTGGCTTCCCTTCTTTCAGCATCTTGCTTCCTTCTGAGATCTTCCCCCTCTTTGACCATATCCAAAAAAAGGTGGTCACAGTAGAGGTCGTTGTATCTATTTTCTCACCAATTGCTCGTTTCAGCTCTTCCTTGGCAAGGTCCACTTGTCTCCGGACATGCTCTGCAATGACATCGTTAATATGAGCGAACAATTGATCATTGTCCAGGGGTGCGGTAGTCAGATTGAGAGATGTAGAAGGTTGGTCATCAACAACAAAAATCGGCCAATTAAACTCAAGATTTCCCAAAACAATGGGCACCGAGGGGCTGGTTGAATCGATCCACCATCTTCTCTGCTCTTCTTCTTGGGCTTGGCGAGCTCAGGCTGCCTGATTTTGTCTGCTATGCGCTACAGTTCACATAAACAAAACATGGCATCGCCAGCTAGAGATGGGGATTTCCCCAGAGGAGGGAGCTCTATATTCAATCTTAGCTCGGAGAATTTGTTGCTCAGCTCATGTCCAAAAAGTGTGCACTGGAGCTAGAGAAATGGACCCTCAGCTATCTTCTTCGGTGGGAGGGCGTGAGTCCTAGTCTTTAGTCTATAGGCTTTTATCTTCCTTAGCCTCTTCTTCACTGCTTGACTCATAATAGCCTGAACCTCGGGTCCTACGCCCAATCCATTTGTCAGGCCATAATTGTTGGGATCTCTAGAAGGTTAACCCCAATCTGGAATTTTTAATAGCACGCTCTTCGTGATGGAGCTGATGAGTGTAGAAGTCATAAATCCTCCATCTCTTGACCAGCAGCAGGGATGAGTCCTGAGGATTGTCAAAGAAGTAGTTGGAATATGTTGTACAAATTTCTTCATCCACCAGCTTCTCGATGCACTGTGCCATTACATCAACTTGGGCAAAGATATCATCATTTCCTTCAGCGAAGAGATGGAAAGGAGGGCACCAGTTTCGGATCCTTGTTTCTGAGATTTCTGGATGAGGTAGACCAACCAGGGGAACTAGCTAGGAATTGTTCCCTAGTGTAAGGCTGGTGTCCCGGGGATGTTGTTCATTCACCCTAGCTAGGAATTGTTCCCTAGTCTCCGGAACCTCCTCAAAGTCCTCATCTTTAGACTCAACATCTTTAGTTTCATCCTCAATGTCAACCTCAACGTCAACCATCTCGGCCTCAGCAGCATTAGCCTCAGCATCAACGGCGTCAACAATCTCAGCCTCAGCAACATCAGCTTGAACTGATATGCTGGCCTTCTCTTGGACTGATATGCTTGTTTCTTCCTGCATAGATAAATCAAATTTGGATAATAAAATTTGTGGTACGAGTTTTGATGTGCCTGCAACCCCTTGCACTGTGGGCACCAACACTATTTGTTCCTTCTCCACATTCGATTCCACCAGTTTTATCGGGGTGGTAGCCCGAATAATTCTTTAGTTTTTCTTCGAGCCAGACCATCTTCCCCTAGCACAGCTGCCTGCTCTTCTACTTCAGCTTCAACATTGGCAGGGTCAGCTTCCCCCTAAATACCTGCATGCTCTGCAAGCAATCGATTGAATGCTTCATCGGACATGATGTCCGAAAAGTGGGTAGGCGAATCACATCAATGTTTTGATTGACCTCTACAAGTAATTGATTGAATGCTTCATTGGAAATGATGTCCGGAAAGTGAGTAGGCAAATCCCTGATTTTTGGCTTAGCGCTTTGAACCTCCGGGATGTATGTTGCTTAAGCTTCTGTAGCATGGGTTTTCCCTTTGATGGATCATAAAAGAATTTATGTCATCTCTTGCTTCTTCGCCTCAACATCAGTCTTGATCTTCTCAAAAGCTTCATCCCTTGCCTGAAGCTTAGCCTCTAATGCAGCTTTCTCAGCTTCTTTCTATGCCCTTACCTTAACATTTTTTGCCTCAATCTTCTTTTTCTTCCTTTCCTTCATCTTGGCCTTAGCCTACAACTCAGTCGTTGTCTTCTTCCTTTTCCTTGTAATCTTGGCAAGTTGATCTTCTCGGTTGCTTGGGACTGGTACTGTGACTGGAATAGCATGGCCTTCGAAAGGTTTCCCACGTCCTGCATTGGGACCCTCAGTTCGTTGCTTCTTATGGGATGGCTTCTTTGGCTTCTTAGAGACTGGTTTCTCAGTCTCAGTCGGCAGTGTGGTAGGTAGGAATACCTCAGACCCAGTCCTAGTGCCAGGAACTATGCACTCTTCCAATTGTTGGAAACACTGCTCCAGTTCGGTCTTCTTAGTTAGTTCAGCCCTCTGCTCCTTGGTCAGTTGTTGGGAAACGGCCGGAAAAATAACTCAGATGACACTCTCTGGGACTTCATCTTTGGAGACTGGTTCCTCCGGATCAACATTCTCACCACCAATCAAGTACCCTAGCCTCTTGTAATTGATTGTCTTTTGCTTGGCCGGTGACCGGGATGTAGTCAGTCCCTAGAAGTGCCTAGCCCATATCAATCTTGTCCTTGGGCAGTATGACTTCCAAAAGGATGCTAATCTTCAGTCCGAAGTTGATGGATGGGTGAATATATGGTCAGCTACATGCTGACAGTCCTGCTGACATTCTCCATAAGACGACCATAGATAAATCTAGCCCAGTTTCCCTTTATTCTCGTCATTGATTGTTGTCATTACTGAGTACTTCTTTAAACTCAATTTTAAGTGATATCCAGTCTCATATTGCTGCATCCTGACTGCAATATCGCACATCAGTTTATAGAAATTTGTAAATTGAGAGTTTGGGGTGTCGGACTTCCAGTCTGTTTTGTGTTCTTCCTTCTTCAATTTTTGCCAGTGTTAATTCATGGCTATTCGATCATTCTCCAAGTATTTCACCACATACGGCCCAGTATTCACCAAAGAATAAACCTACTTTAGAAGGGAAGGATTCACCAAAATCTTGTGCCCAAAAAATACACGTGATGAAATGAGATTTATCTTGGGCAACTACGGCACAGGCAAAGAATTCTACAACCATATGGGGGTGAAAAGCTTTCGATTTTGCGGTAAAAAAAATTTAGAAGTCGTTCCTTGTTCAGATTATCGATTATTTCTGGATTAATTTTATGGGCCAAAGGATATAAAATCTTTTCTTTCTGGACTTGGGTAGCCCTCTGTTGTGCGAACTTCAGTTTTGCCTTATGTTCCTTATTTCTGGATATGGTGACTAGTCTTGCATACAAAATGGTTGTGTGGCAGTCCTCTAGTTAATAGATACCGGTGAAATATGGTTCATGATCTGAAAATTTGCCTGCATTTCATGAACTAGTGGGGGGGGATGAAGATCCCTCTGGGTTTGAAGATCTAGCAACATTTGAAGATTCTACCATTGATTGTTAATGATTGAAGAAAACCCCAATAAACTTTTTAGAGAATGTTTGATTTGAAGCGGGAGTACTTAGAAGAATAAATTCTCGAGAGAATTTTGAGAAACAATAAAGGTTTTTCGTAGGAAGGTGATCCCTATTAATCCGGAGTGGATGAGTAGTGGACGCCAGCTTGGACTGTCCAGATAGAGTCAGAGGAATGAGATCAACAGTCAGGGAGAAAATGTGACGGTTAAAATCATATAGACCTACGACTAGAGTCGTGGGTGGCTGACGTGGCTATGTCCTTGAGCTTTGCTGCTACTGATGTGGCACATCCTCATTCGACCTTTGATTGTCCTTTGACTTTCCTCCGATGCTTTTGCATTAAAATCAGCATTTAATGCCCCGTGTCACATAAGCGATAATGCATTTCAAAAATCCCGCCAATGGAGATTCTTGTACTGATATGCAAGTTTCAAACATATGCGATTTTGGGATAATGGGGCAATTCTGAGAGTCTTTAATCATCAGTCTCAGACTTATACGTCAGTCACATTCTAAAACAAAATTGAGAGCTTGGACTCAATTTTAATCCGCTACACACCATCTCCCATCAGTTTTGCTGAGCATTGTGAAGTAAAATTGATACCACTTGTGAATCTTCTTATCTCACTCGTATCACTTGTGGAATTTCTTGTCACATGAAAAAAACTTAGAGTTGGGACTCAGCTTTATTCCGTATATTCGTCTAGATGAGACTAATAAGCTTCAGACTGAATGAACTTCGAGCTAAGCGTCAGTCTACACAACCTTCAGACTGATATACTCAAACATAAACTGAATATTAGTCTTAGTCTGAAATTACAAGGAATCCAAAAACTAAGAGCATGGATTTAGTTTTATTCTGTTTCTCCTAGAAACCCAACGAAACTTCAAGGCAAAAGAGGAAAGAGATCTTGGACTCATTCTTCACCCTCCGAAATCTCATCAAACTCCAAAAGGCCTAGTTTGATATACAACTCCTTGAATCTAGCTTCTGGGAGAGGCTTCGTGAAAATATTTGCAAGTTGATCTTCAGTCCGGATTTACTCCATTCTTATATCCTTCTTCTTGACATGATCATGAATAAAATGGTGTCGAATGTCGATGTGCTTGGTTCTCAAATTATGAACTGGATTCTTCTTATGCACATCGCACTGTTATTGTTGCAATAAATTTGAACACATCGTGAGCTAACATCATAATCTAGCAATTGTTGTTTGATCCAGAATACATGAGCACAACGCTAGCAACAGCAACGTATTCAACTTCAGTCATGGATGTAGCAGCCTAGTGTTGTTTCTTACTGAACCAAGTGATCAGCTTATACCCAAGAAACTGGCTAGTTCCACACATACTTTTGCGATCAATTCGACATCCTCTGAAATATGTGTCTGATTATCCATTTAGTGTAAGCTTATTGCATTGTGGATACCAAATTCCAAGAGACTCAGTTCCCTTCAAGTACTTCACTATCCTCCTTGCAACCTCCATGTGTGATTTCTTCAGGTCAGCTTGAAATCTTGCGCACACTCCGACAGCATAAGAAATGTTAGGCCTGCTAGCTGTCAAGTAAATGAGTGATCCAATAATATCTCCGTAACCTGAAGGATTAATTGATTCTCCTTCTTCATCCAGAGTGATCTGCGCACTTGGGCTCATCAGAATCTTTAAGGGCATAGTCTTGTTGGGGCAAAACTTGTTAATCAAGTCCTTCGTATATTTCTTCTGGTTGATGAACATCCCTTCACTGGACTGGTGAACTTGAAGTCCCAAGAAGTAGGTCATCTTCCCCAACATGATCATTTAGAAATTACTTTGCATGAGCTGGGAGAACTTCTAATAAAGAGTTAAGTTCTTGGATCTAAAGATAATTTCATTGACATATATCTGTACAAAAAGGATATCACCATCATCCTTGATAAGAAAGAGAGTTGAATCAATCTTCCCTTTTCTGAAAGCGTTCTTCAACAGAAACTGGGACAATGTCTCGTACCAAGCTCGCGGTGCTTGCTTTAGACCATAAAAGATCCTTCCGCATCTTGTAGACCTTAGCACCTTCTTCAAATCCTGGAGGTTGCTCCACATAGACTTCCTCCTTCAGTTCTTTGTTTAGGATGGCACTCTTCACGTCCATCTAATAGACCATGAAGTTATGATATGTATCATAAGCTAGGAATAACCTAACGACTTCCATTCTAGCTACTGGGCCAAAAGTCTCATCAAATTAGATGCTTTCACACTGCACATATCTTTGGCAACTAGTCGAGCTTTGTTGCGGACTACATTGTTAGCTTCATCTTGCTTGATCTTGAAAACCCCTTGGTACGGGCCATCACAGATTGATATGATGGTCTCTTACCAAGTCCCAAACATGATTGCGAGAGAATTCTGTAAGTTTCTCTTGCATGGCGTTGATCCAACCGGTTGACTGTAGTGCTTCTCCTATCTTTGTAGGTTCAGTCTGAGAAATATAGCATGTCAGAAGGGCACTCCCTTGTCTTTTTTGAACTAGATTGGTAACATCATCCAACACAACATTTTCAAGGATGATTACAAAGCTATTTGGATCGTAGAAGTTCTTCGACCTGGATTGGTTGAACAAATGGCTCTGTGAAATTAATGTCTGCGACCGGCATGTCAGTAAGGAAGAAATCCTCTAGAATGATCTCATTCCCCAAAACTGGATGATCTAAGCTTTGGTCTGCTTGAGTTGATGTCTGAATTGAGACTGGTCCTCCTGATGATTTGCCTTTGTCAGTCTGAACTTCTTCAGTTTGATCTCCGAGATCTTTAGTCTCAGCTTCAGCATCTTTAGTCTGAGCTTCGCCGTCTTCAGCCTGGGCTTCTAGTCCGTTAGTCTGAACATCTGGATCATCATTTTGGACTTCACCGTCTTCAGTCTCGAGGGTTCCCTCTTGATTTATGCCTTCTCGTGGGGTGATTGAATTTAAGGTCTCAGCAAGGTTGTTTGCATCACAGACCCTCTCGATTCTTTGATGTCCAATCGACGGTGCTGGTGGAGAAGATGATCCAGTCATCGGTCTAGTCAGATCAATTAGTTTAGCATTGAAATAATTTCTACCCAACTGATTATTGACATCATTGACCTTAGGAACTTCTTCTCCCAGTTCCTTCATGGTTTTGTGCATTAAAATCAAAAATAACATTGCATGTTATTTCCACAACTTTGGTAGTCTAATTGAATACCCTATATCCCTTGTGAGAAGGATGTTCATATCCAAGAAACAACCCTTCATCAGCTTTGGGAGAGAATGCATTCAGTTTCAACTTTCCATTAATGTGAATATAACATGGAGAACGAATGCACGTAGATAAAGAAGTCTTAGAACCATGGTATACTTTGTATGGGATCTTTTGAAGAAGATCATTGATGCCCTTTTATTTTGCGTGTAGCAGGCCGTCATGAATGCTTCACCCCAAAATCTTTCTCCAAAGTTGTGCTTTCTTTAGTGTATGATTCTTTCTTTCTGCTAGCCTGTTCTACTGCAGACTTGTGAGAGTAGATCTCATGTGGCCGATTCCAGCTGCCGTGCAGAAGTCCATTAGGGGGGCATTACAGAATATTGTCCCGTTGTCTGAGCGGATTCTCCTGACTGTAACTTCTCTCTGGTTCTAAACTCGCATAATCAACTCGGGAAAGAGAATATTCACTTTGTCCTTCGTCTTGAGAAGCTTGATCCAAGTATATCTTGAATAGTCATCCACGACTACCAATGAGAAACATATTTCTCAAATGGTCGGGGGAGTTACTGGACCAAAGCGATCCATAATAAGTTACTCAAGCACTCGGCTAGTGTAGGGGCTGACTAACTTGTTCTTGAAAGATGTTTTGGTTTGCTTCCCTTGCTAGCAAGCTTTGCACACTCTTTCCTTTTTGAACACTCCTTTGGGTAGACCTTCCACCAGTTCGTGCTTGGCCAAGTGATTAATTATCTTGAGATTCAGGTGGTTTAGTCTCTTGTGCCACACCGAGTTCTTCTCCATGGAACTGGTCACCACGAAGTATGAATTACTCTGTCTATTTTGCCAGTCTACGATGTACAACCCTAATTTTCTAATTCCTCTGAGTTTGACTTCTTGTGAAGTTTTGTCTTTGATTTGGCATTCTGATTCTTCAAAGGAGACACGTAGCCACTTTCACTCAGTTGGCTAATGCTAAGGAGATTGTGCTTCAAATTGGTGAAGAGGGATACATTTATAATTTAGACTCCATTATGCTCGATGCATCCAAACTCTATCCCTTGAGTTATCACCAAACAGGACTGGTGGTCCTCTGACCATGCTAAAATTTGTAAACAGATCCTTCTTTTCAGCCATGTGAGCTGAACATCCACTGTCACGGATCCACTAGCTCTTCTCTTGAAGCTGATTCGCATGAACCTATTCCTGCAAAATCAAAAATTATACTTTAGGTCCCCGAGTATCTGCGGGTCCTATGGGATTAGCTCGTTGGATTATTCCTTTGGGAATCCAAACTTTTGTGATTTTAAATGCATTTGGTTTCTTGTTGTCTTCTGCGGCAACCTTTCTCTTTCATGTTTTTTGGTTTAGGAAGGTGTGGCAGTGTGTGTAGTTCTCTTTGAGGTGTGCTTCCTTTGAGAACCTCGCAAACTATGTTCCAAATAAGTGTGATACCTTGGTGGCTTCTTATTAGACAAGTTTTGACCACCACAATAAACCTTTACAGCCCTTGAATTGAAAGTGTGTTTGGGCTGGAGGCCTCAAGTAGGTGTTCCCCCTACTTGGTACGTTCCTCCTTTCAAGCTGAGCTCTAAATTTGGGTCCCCAGTTATTAAACTGATCGGGTTGGTTGTTCAACTTCCTCGCAACATACACTTCCTTGCAGTAGGAACGTACTACATGGTCAGTATCTGTGGCTGGGCTGGCTTTCTTCAAGTCTGAGTCTTAGCCAGTCTAGGGTTGTGCTGCTTTACCAGTTTACTCTTGGACTTGGTCTTATCAGTCTCTTTCTAGTCTGCCAGTTTGGGGTTGTTTGCTAACCAACATTTAGCATTACCAGTTTTACCTGGTGCCTTTTTTGCACTTCCCCTTCACCACCCGACCTGTACTCAGTACTAAGTTTTTATTTTACAAAATTTATGGTTTTCTTAGTACCAGTGTGTGCGGTTTCATTGCTCAAAACATTTTCAAAACCTAAACCCGACTTATGTGAGGGGTCTCTCATGCATTGCATGACCTCCTCTAGACCTCTTGAGCCACTTTTAAAGAAACATAGTTTTTCTTCTTGCTCAAGGATAATAATTTTCAAATAGTCACACTCGGTTGGAAGATTTTCAAAAATAATTATCAGAGTAGTGTGAGTCTCTTTGAGTTTTGCTAGTTTCTCTTGACAGACCTAGATTTTTCAATCTAGTCAGTCAAAACTAAAATATGAGTTTTCAGTGAGGTGTTTTAACCGGCAAATCATAAAGATTTTCAAATTATTTTGCTAAAATTTGTAGAGTGACTTCTTATGAGTTGAAGCAATGTGACTCAATTTCATCAAGAATGCATGCAGAAAAATCTAAAATTGATGGTAAAAGATTTACGTGCTTACTTGAAGCAGTGAGTGATGTCTCAGTTTCAGCTTCTGTCGCTTAATCAGTCTCTTCGCCAAAGGCAACCATCAATGCTAGAAGTGCTTCTTCCTCGGAATCCTTATCAGATGAGTAATAATAGTCATCGTAATCTGGGATATCTAGTACATCCATTCTAGTCAGCATTTCCTAGGCTACTGCCTTTAAGGCTTCACTCAAATATCTTTTTTAGCCTCCCTCGTTCTTCCATGTACACAATGGGACATTTGAACTTTAAATGCTCTAACGAGTTGCACTGAAAGTAGGATTGAGGAGCTCGCTTAACGAATCTCTTGTTGTCAGTCTTGGGGGCTTCTTCCTTGCCTTTAGCTCTTTCGAGGAGCTTGGATATTCTGCGCATTTGCTCCTCAAGCTTGGCTATTAAGCTTTCTCCTTCCTTTTGTTGAGATACTGAGGTGGATGAGATCTCTTTCGGTTGAGAGCTAGACTGAACTATTGGATGGTCAGTCTTGAAGGTTTTCTTGGGTCTCCACTTTAAATCCCTCTTCACGAAACAGGCTGCGTCCTCAGCCTGGGGGCTAGGAGAGCTGGCTACTCTCACGCATCATTTTTTTTCACCATTTGGATATCCCACTCATAGGCCTGTTACTGGGTGAACTGCTCCTTCATGGTCATCTTCGATAAATCTTTATCCTTTAATGCGATCGTCTTCACGAACCAATCTTCCTTTGGCATCTTGGACAAAATCTTGGCATTAAGATCGACGGTTGAGTAGACTGGCCAAGGCTTTGAACTCGGTGACAATGGCGTGGAATCATGCCTCCATTGCTTTGATGGTTTCTCCATGCAGCATCTGGAATGATTCATACTTGTTGGTGCATACTTGCAGCTTGTTTCTTAGCACAAGTTGTCGAGGTAATCCCATACCTCGATTGCGCTTTCAAATTGCATCACTTCCTCAACCAAAGCGTCTGGTAAGGAAGATAGAATAACTAACTTCATGTGTGATTGAATCAAGTTGATTCCTTTGTTTGTCCTCAGAGGTCCACTCGTTGTAAGTCTTTTCTACCATTATGGGACCGTCGGCTCCGAGCGGTGGAAGGACCTTCGTGATCTTTATCAGTCTTCTCTCCAAAATATCAATCATTTTGGGATGAAAGCTCTTGAGTTGGATGAAAGATCTCTTCTTCCACATCGTGTACTTATCGGTGGTGTACGGAGGTAGCTTTGGAATATTCATGTTGAATATTTAGTAACCTGAGCTAAACAATAAAAAAGTGCAAGGAAAGATTGGAACCGGTCCTAAGCGACTTCATAACGACCAGCCTGGAAGGACAGACTGCTCTGATACCACTTGTAGGTCCCAAAAATGTGAGTATAAATATGATGCACAGTGGAAATGTTTTAATGTCAGACTTGCACTTTTCCAAATTGGATGTTCAGTACCAGTTTGGTTTGTCAAGGCTCAGTTTAAGAGTCTGATAGTTGTTAGTCAGTTTCAAATATACCTCAACACTTGAGTGTCGAGTTTTAAGATACGTAAACTGATCAACTGAAAGCAATAAAGACTTAAAGAATTTATAGTGGTTCGGACGCCAAAAGGTCCTACGTCCACTCTTCAGACTGGGTCTGGAAATCCAATAAGTGATGGAATACTACAGGGTGCTCCGATGATCTATCTCTAGTCGATGAGTTCCTCGCCCACCGATCCACTAGATCACTGGCATGGCCCTCTGTCGTCTTTCACTTTGCAGCTTCTCGGAGTGTGGGCACACCACAATGCCTCCTCATTGCCAAAGTTGAGGTTTTTATAGTTCACCTCAGAACTTATCAGTTTGCGGTTAGACGCCCGTCTAAGTCAAAGTACAGAGCATACTTGACTGTTGTGTTCTTTCTTGGTGAGAAAGAACACCAAGAATAACTCAAGAACTAAAAAGTTTTGAGTCTCGTATTCACGAAGGTGACACACAGAAAGCTTTAGATAGCCTCGAACGGTAGAGTAGAACTTTCAGCAGAGTTTTGGCTTGCTCGATAATAAGGTGTTCGGATATTTGAATCTCTAGAGGTCCTCGACTATTTATAGGTGAAGGTGTTGAGATTCAAATCTTGGAGCCATTAGACACATCGGATGTTTGTCAAATCCAATGTTTACTTACTCTATGCGGCAGGTTTGCTTTTTCCATGAAATCAGGACATGCTCCCGCTTTTTTGACCTGGACTCTGACTGTTCACCTTTTTGTCAGAACGGCGGTATGATCAGTCCGAGGAATATTAGACTGAAGTCTTGGGCTCGCAGACTTTAAGGAATCTCCAATCCTAAAAGACTGTACTTGTCAGTACCATTCATCCGATGATTCTTCATGTCTCTATGCGCGGGGATTGGAATTCAGATTCCATGGTGGTGTCGTTAGGCTGGCGGGTCCATGTTGGCTGACATCATGAGTCTGAACGTTGATCCCCAGACTGGCTATTTGATATTCTAAAACTGGCGAGTTCCAGACCGGTCAGTCCCAGACCGATGAGTTCCAATATCGAAGAGGTCCTAAACTTGTCAGTCCCAAGCTGATGGACCCGTACTGATCAGTCTCATATTGAACTTTCGGTCTCTCTAAGTCCTTTGCGCATTCAGACTGATTATTCAGTCTGTCTTCGATCAGCTTCAATTACACCTCTATAAAAGACCTAACAGACTTTACATTTAAAATTGAATTGAAGCTAATCTAGTGACTTCCTAGACTGGTTGGGCCTTGACCCTTTGACCCAACAAAACACAATAAGAAAATTCTAACATCAAATTTCCTAACATATATTATTCAACTAGAAAATTTATTTTAATTATTTGCTATTTGGAAATTATACATCTATGTTTGATAAACTAGGAAAATTGACCCCAATTTTTTCATAATATAGAATTTTATCAAGATGTTTACTTTTATTAGTTAAGAATAGTCTAGATAATTGAAGAAATTAAAAATACGCTGAGTCTCATGTTATTAATATTAATTGATTCATAACCATATATTTTGTTTTTATAACATGTGACTCACCGTATTTTTAATCTCCTCAATCTTCCTAAAGTGTTTTTAATGAATAAAGGTAAATATTAGGATAAATTCGATCTATTTTCCCGCAACTCCGACTTTAATCAAGAGTTTAAAGAGCCCTAAGGTAGGGTAAGAAGTGAAGTTTTAGTTTTGATTGATTATAATTTATTTGATTAAGTTTTTCTTATATCAAGTTTAAAGCAATTTCATATATTTTCAAATAAAACATGATATCATAATATATCTATTCAAATAAATTGACACATAAAATAGCAAAATAATGATATTTTTGTAAATTAATGCATTACGACAGATACAAAATGTGAGAATCTGAATACAGTCGAATGTTGGCACAATAATTACTCATATGCACGTTTTTACGACACATATTTTCTTCATAAATAAATATTGAAAATAATTTTGACGGTAATTCATCATTTCTGGACCCTGAAGAAGTTTAACGAATAATAGAATCTCTAATTTTATAGTATAAGCGATTAAGTATTTTCTTTATGATTTATTAATTACGAACTCAATTATTTTAAAAAGAACTCCCATTTAAATATTTTACATTTATTACAATTTTAATATTACCTGTTTTTTGGGATGAGTATGATGACAGTTGATTTTTATCAATTCGAACTAGTATGGCACGACTATTTTTTAATATAATTAATTAATTATTTAATTTTGTGATTAACAGTCCAATTAAATTATATTGGTCTCGAAATTAAAGATAGCATGGTTAACAATAAGGTATTGAAGTGTATTCAGTTACAAATAGGTGGATCTAGGGTCAATTATGTTACAAAACAGATTAATTTGCAGCCAAATAGTTATAAGATAGTTTCACATTAAACACCAACTGAGGTCATTGTTGGGTTTGAAAATAGTGTGTGTGTAACTGAAATGTAAAAGACAGAAATGAATAGAGAGGCATAGTTTACAGTGGTCTACTTTTCGTTCTACATGAACAAAAATTCACGAACTCCAAATGTACACAGAAGTTTAATTCGATTCACAGTCTTCATTTTTCTCTAATAGGAAGTATTCCGTAGACTCTAGTTTTCTCCAACTATGCCCACCTCCAGTGTTAGGCTCTTCCTTCTACGACCTTAGTTGTCCACAATATTCAAATACGGTTTCAGTGTCAATTGTTTTTCTTACTGAAAGCTCCCAAAGGTCTCTGTAGCAGGGGATGAAGGTTTGAGTTCTTTCACGAACGATGACTTTAGGTGTTGATCCTACGGGTCTATGGTATGTCGAAGCATATATTGTGAAACACCTGGATGAATCTTGTGATATCGTTTGACACAGAGACGGAAGTCTCGCGCTAGAGATGCATGGGAGACAGAGTGTTTGAATGATAGAGTTCATCAAATCATCACTCTTCCTGGTTGGTCTTTTGATTTTCATGTAATCCATCGTTTTAAAAAGGTTGATAGCACTCCATATTTTTTACATGTGAATTTTGATACTCCACTAGTTGTACATCTCTACTTCTATACTTGGATGAGAGGTCTGAAGGGATTTGTGAACTGAATCGCTTAATCCGTTAGCCGAGGTCGTTAACTGGAATATCAAAAATATATTGTTATGCCTATGATTAATCCTAGCATGCTCCTATTGATTATGCATAAAGGGGATTTTGCGGAATACCTGGATTGTAGAAATCTGAAGAACGAGTGCGTAGAGATTTGATCCTCGATCTTTTTTCCCGCGCACCAAGATTTATTCCTAGCAGATCAAGGAATTAATATCTGGTGAAGATTACCTTCGGATTCCTTGCCCGGTTGAGAAGAAGAATTTCCTCCTCGTTCTCAGCTCTAGTCGATCACACACAGCTCCCAAAATACTGGTTTGTTGTGTTGAAACATATAATCTTGTGGCGTATTGTATGTATTTTGATCTGAGTACCTGAGGCCTATTTATAGGAAAATATTGGACTTCTATTGGGCTTGAGTTTTCATGGGCCAGACCAGGGACCAGAATGCAAATAGCAAATAAGGTCTATCAATTAATTAATTCTCATATTCAACCCAGAATATAATTAATTAATTAATATTGATTCATTCCACCAGAGAATCAATATTGTCCTACCTATTTGCTACCACGTTTTGGGGTACGGGTTGCATGGGCTCGGTATATCCCCACATTTAAGGTTACAGACATTCGTTAATAAATTTAAGCTCTCACAAGCCATTTAATTAATTAACATCTTATATTCCTGAGTCAATCCACTCAAACATTTTCACTTATGCTTGAACTTAATCAGCCTGCAGGACTTTAGCATAACAAACCTTTTGAGCTTCTTAGGGAATGTCACCATCCTATACTGGATGTGGTTACCTAGTTCCAGTCACAGATAGTCATACACAAACTGCTATCACCCAAGATACAGATGTACAAGCTCAACTCGAGCCTTTCACTGCAACTCAAAGTGACACACAATCTGCAAATACTTTTGTACCTTCATTTAGGCTTAGGATCTCATCAAGCCATAGAGATCTAGATTCTTTTAATGTCAGATAAAAGAATCGATCTCGACTTAGGTCCTTATCAATGTGTGCCCCACAACAGCATACTAAAGCAATCCAAGATAAGATGTTTATTACTGCGTATGTTGCAGCCTACACCGACAGTTTATCCTGGAACTGTCTCAGCTATGATAACCATTTATATCTCGCTAGGTCAAACGATCCATACGATCTTCCGTGATCTACTACACACCGTATGATCTCCCTATCGATGACATAAGAGGATAATTGTGTTTGCAACACATGTTTGTTAATTCAGACAGGAGATGAACATACAACATTTATGATTCCCAGTATATTAACCAATCGACCTTGTACATAATATACCAATCATAATGCTTTTAGTATATAAATCCATCAAGGTCTTGATTGATATAAAGTATCGGTTGTATTTTTAACAACTGAACTTTTATTTGAATTGTCCATCTATCTTCTCTTCTCAACTAACAATTCCTTCAAATTGGTAATTGGTCTTTCCTTTCAGCTAGATGGCTAAGATGTCCTCGTAACTCAATGAGTCAGTTATGGACAACGTATTGCTCACAACTTAAGCACAACTTAGCCAATTGATACTACTGTTTAAGTTGTGACTCTTCATCTTTTTCTTATAATTGTTGATTTGATATGTACCTTAGTTTGAACTTGATCCAAGCATTTTTTTTTAGAGATGAAAAAATGGGTTGTTGGGATTTATATACTAAAAACACTTTTTATATTGTGTATACAATTTACTTTTCTAATATCTACGAACAAACATGTTTGCAAGAACAACTGTGTCCTCTTATCTCATTGATAGGGATATCATACGACATATAGGATATTGCGGAAGACCGTATGAATCGCTTGACCTAGTGAGATATAAATAGTATCATAGCTGAGACATCCTAAGGATTAATCTATCGGTATAAGCTACAACATAGTCAGAAGAACCATATCTCATAACTTGGTAGAGTCTGAATCCTAACAAAGGTTCAGAAGTATGCACATGTCGTGTGTCACTTTGACTTGCCACGGTGGAGAGCCTGAGTAACATGCTCGTATATCCGCATCTTGGGTAACAACTTATGTGGTACGTTCTGGTAACTAATCTTTAGATTACCGTATTCGAGTATTAGGATGGGGGTATTCCCTCATAAACTAAAATATGTTCATCATGTTAAAGTTTTGTAGGATGATTAAGTTCAAGCATTGATGATAAAGGTTAAGTGGTACTACTCAGGAGCATAAGATATTAATTAATTATTTAAAGCTTGTTAGAGACTTAAATTAATTAACGAATATCCGGTAACCTTAAATATGGGGAGTTACTAAGTTGATGCAACCTATTTCTCAAAATGATGTAATAAGAAAGTAGGTCGGTATTAATTATGTGGTGGGATGAATTGATATTTATTAATTAATTATGTCTAGGTTGAGAACATTAGAATCACTTAATTTATTGGCCCACTTTATGATTTGAATTAGGTCATAGGTCTGGCTCAACATAATGCTTAATGGAGCTCATTAGGGTTTGGAATTCTATTTATAAATAGCTTATTCTCTCCTCAGATTTCATCAGTCGCAACAACTGAAACCCTAGAGGTAGAGAAAGAGAGGCAGCACCTACTGTAGTGGAAAGAGAACAAATTCAACTTTGCCTCGTGCAGTGCAATTCAATGGAATCCTCACCAGTATCTAGATTGAAATCAATGGATACAGATCTGGAGGATCCAATTTCTCTTCCTTGCCTCAATTTTGATTTTTTCTTTAATTAAATTGAACAAGATTTAATCTTATTCCACAGATCAAACTGAAATGCGTGGTGGAATCGGTGTTTGGATTCAATGTCGTTTCTAATTCAGAGACTACAAACCTTAAGGTAATTCTAAATCCCATGGAATTTGTTTTAAATAGGATCATGCATAGAGTTTATTTATCGAATGGTGATTATTTTAACATCCATGAATGATCTAAGTTAATGGATTAGTGAGTCGATTCACTGCATTAATCCCTTCAAGGGTTATATAAGAATTTTAATGCATCAATATTTGTACCAAAGTTAAGAATATATAATCACTAATTCATCAAAGAAAATGTAATTCGATTGAAGAAGAGTGAATGGTTCAGATTTGAATGTGCTTCGTCTATTACAGTTTTTAGATTAGTGCGCAAAGAAAGCTTCCAAAACTCACATAATATAAAGCTGAAGGAGAAATGAAATTGACGTACTTTTCAACGGTGGAATTTTTTCAAGTACTTGATGTTTCATGGATTGTTTATTAATTATCCATCCATCGTCCGAAGGGAATATAAGCTCTGTTGCTTATGATTCCTTCGATCACGTACGGTCCTTCCCACATTGCTCCGATTTTTCCTGCATTCAATTCTTGTGTGTTTTATGAACACTCGCCATAGAACGACTTCTCCCTCTTTCAATCTTCTTAACCTTACTGAGCGGTTATAATACCTTTCAACTTGCAATCGGTATCTGGTCATTTTTTATACTACTTCATCCCTTTTTTCATCAAGCGATTTGAAATTACTGATTCATGTAATAAGATTTTACTATTCATTAGAGAGTTCCCTGCATGCACTTTTGCCTTTGATTTTGATCGGTGCCACTGCTTCCATCTCGTATGCCAACACGAAGAGAGATTAACTCGTGGCTATCTTCATGGTAGTGCGACACACCTAGAGCATTGCTAGGAGTCCTTCTACCCATTTCGATTTGTGTGACTCTAGCCTATTTTGGATCATATTCATGATGGTTTTATTGGTAGACTCGACTAGACCATTTTCTTTTGAATAATGAGGTGTCGAATACTAGAGTTGGATGCCCATTTATGTACAATTATCTTGGAATCTTCTTAGTATAAACTGAGGGCTATTGTCCATTTGTATTTCCCTTAGTACTCTGAAGCAACACTATATATGCCTTCAAATAAAACTGATTGTTCTCGTATCACAGATCTTGGTGAGAGCTTCAGCTTCCACCCACTTTATGAAGTAATCGTTTGTTATCACGATGAGACCAGCTCCCTTTTGGTAGTTTTCCACTCTATGTATTCCCCATCTGCAAAGGGCCATGTGAGAATACTTGAATGTAATGGATCTACTAGTTTGCCAGTGAGGGGTGCAAATCGTTAGCAGTTGTTTCACTTTGTCGGTGAGGGGTGCCTCCGTTTGGTTGTTTGGTAAAAGTCCTACTTCCAGGTATTTGAGGAACGGAGTTATCCAAGATTCTCTCTTATGGATTGCATGCACTCGTTCAACATTATCGGGCATTGTGCTTTTATCTCGTATAGCCAGATAACAGGCCACTAATATTGATATTTCTCAATTGGCACTGCATGAATGTGCTGCCAAAATGGCGAAGGCATCGGCTTGTGGATTCTCTTATCTAGGAACATGCTCCATTTCAATGGCTTCAGATTTTGTTTCTGATTCCTTGATTAATTCAAGATAAGGACCTAATCGTCTTTCTTTGACTTGGTACTGATCTGACAACTGCTTGATAATCAATAGTGAGTCAAATCATACCTTTAGTTTCCTTATAATGAGTTCATTTGCTAACTGCAGACCCGCAATCAGTACCTCATATTCTGCAATATTGCTATTTTCTCTAAAGTCAAAGTGTATTGCTTGTTCGATTAGAATCCCTTCAGATGATTTGAGGGATATTCCTTATAATGAGTTCATTTGCTCAATGCAGACCTGCAATCAGTACCTCATATTTCACAATATTGCTATTTTCTCTAAAGTCAAAGTGTATTGCTTGTTCGATTAGAATCCCTTCGGATGATTTGAGGGAAATTCCAGCACTGCTGTCTCGCATGTTACTTGATTCATCTTCCGATAGGATCCATCCTTCTTACTTCTCCACCAGTGATCATAATAATTTCTTCGTGGTAACTTGTAAATTGATGAAAAAATCTGCTAGCACTTGCGATTTCATTATCGTTTCATTTTCATAAGCCAAACCATAGCCTCTAGTTCACTTGCCTACTGCTTCATCCTCCCGGAGAAGTCTATCTTTGATATAGTCCGAAGAGGGTAAGTCGTGATGATTTTGTTTGAATGTGATGCAATATACAGTCGCAACTTCCTTCAGGAAATGACGAGGAAGAGGACGAGTTTTTCCAAGACTGAGTAACTTGTCTCTACGTCAAGAAGTGTTTGCTTGCATAGTACATTGAATTTTGCCTTCGTTGTTCATCTTTCATGAGTATTACACTTTTAGTGTGGCATGATACGACCAAATAAAGAAATAGTGATTCCCTTTCCGGATGGCTTTAACACCATAGGTGGAGATAAAAAATACTTTTTCAAGATGCTCAATGTTTTTTATTATTCCTTCGTCCATTCAAATTTTCTCAACATTTTTAGTGCGGCAAAGAATGACATCATCTTATTTGAATACCTAGAGATGAATCTATTGAGTATGACTAATGTCCCAATCATCTTTTCCATTATTTCATAGTGGTTGGAGGGATGGTGTTCTGAATGGCATTGATGGTGTTTGGGTCTGCCTCAATGCCTTGTTGAGTGACCAAATATCCGAGAAATTTTCTCGAACTCTCTTTGAACGCACACTTGCCTCGATTGGTTCCGTATTATAATGATTGAGGATATCAAAGCACTCGATGTGATCCCCTTCATTTATGTTGAGTGACATGTCGTCTATGTATACCTTCATTGTCATTTCAATCAAATCCTTGAACATTGTTTCACTAGACATTGGTATGTTAAACCAGCATTCTTCGATCCGAAGAGCATTACCTTCTAACAATAGATGCCTTCGTTTTTCATGAATGCAACATTTTATCTATCGTTTAGATGCATGAGAATATTGGTTGTAGCCTAAAAAGCGTCCATGAAGGACATTGTTACGTGGTCAGCCGTTGCATCGACGAGTCAATCAATATGCAGAGGGGAATGGATCTTTTGGGCATGCTTTTCTAAGATCAGTATAGTTCCTATTGGTCAGTCTTCCATCAACTTCCACATATCTCTCTTCTCTTTTCCTCATTAGGGATGAATCCGCACCGATTCTCTTGGTTCCCTTTGTTCGACTCGGACGATAGCTTTTGTTGGTGCATCATTTTTTCCTCTTTGCAATCAAAGCCTCATCCCCTCTTAATTCCATGTATGCCCTTGCTTGCATCTCTGCCATTGTGGAGCACTAACACTTTCTTAGCTCCACAAACGAGTAGGATTCTCCGTATAAGCCTTGGACAAATGTAGCTACAATCGTATCTTCAAGAAAGTTCAGGATGAATGTTGTTTTGTAGCTCTAAAGGTCTCGTTCTATCCCTTAATGATTCCATATAGTTCGCTTGTTTTGCGAGCCGATTTCCTACTACTAGAGAAATGTTGAACAAAATTTTGATGTAGATTAGCAAATGTAGAAATGGAGTCTTTTAGCTGGTGGGTGAACCACTATAGAGCGGGTCCCGTTAAGCAAGTAACAAATAAATTGCAAAGACAGGCTTCCTTATCTTTGTTGTTGAAGGGCATTGCTCTCATCTTCAACTTGTATAAAGTCGTGAAATCCTCTAGATCAGTGGTTCCGTCACACAAGCTCATATTGGAAACCACAACTTCCTCAGTAGCTGAATTTGTGAGATTGTTTTGACAAAGGAAGAATCGTTATAGCTATCTTCTACAATCTTGGGTGCAGCATAAGGCATCCTCGGATCATGGAGATTGTTTTCCTTTGGAATTCTAATTCTTTCTTTGTTTCTTCATTTTCTTTTATTCTATGATCCCTTATTCTTTACTTTGAGCTTCATTCTTCTCCTCCTCTTTTTCTTCATATTCTTCTTCTACTTCTTCCTCTTATTTGATGTCTTCTTAAACTTCCTTCCGAATCTATGTCATCTCTTTATCCTCTTCTTTTAAAAGAGTGTTGTCTTCTATTTCTATTAATTTTTTTTCTCTTATCACTTCTGTTTCCTTCTCCTGCTTCGAATTCTCCTTCCGAATTTCTTGGTGTAATTATCTACTTGCTTGTCGTGGTTGATGTTTGACTTTTAGAATCTTTCATTGATTTCATCGATTGATTTCTCGGGCCAACCCATCGGGTTTCGGATCTGCCCTATCGAGCTGCGGGTTAATCGGTTCGGGTCAAATCGGGCTAAATTTTTTTTGGGCTAAAGAATCTTGACAATAATACATTGATTTTCGGCCCAGCCCGTCGAGCCAATGAATTTATTAATTATTTTTTATTTCAATATATTTTAAATTTTTTTAATAAATGTTGAAATAAATTAAATATTATTCCTCTCTTACAAAAATGAAAAACACAAATTTTTATATAATGATAAATTTAACTAGTAAAAATATATTATCTTTTTATTTTAGCAATATCTGAATATGTTTTAACTCCATAAATAAACTTAACTACGTATTGAATATTATTTGAACTAAATACAATTATATAACTTAAAACATAATTAATAAATATCATTTTAAATATTAGAAGCAGATTTTAGTACTATAATTATAAAAAATATAATAATAAATTGCTGTAAACTGAATAGAAAATCAATCGAGCAATATCTCTCCAAATCTATAAGGAGAAGATCTTAAGTAGAAAGCTGAATTTGAGGGGGAACCTTTATGAGTTTATGTGACTAATCGTCAAAATTGTAAATACTCTAAAGTTATTCACTCCTAATCAGCTTAGGTTAAAGATGGCTTTGACCACACCAAAAAGGGGGAAATTGTTAGGATTTTTGTTAGAAAAATCCTAACTTACTTTTTGTGTTTTGGTGGATCAAAGGTTGAAAAAGTCATCGTAGTCAGTTTTTCAGTTTCTAGAGTTCTAAAAATGTAATTCTTGTATAGGATCAATCAAGTTGTAATAGAACTTAGTGGCTGAGGACCAAGCATTGGAAACGCACGAGAACTGAAGAAGTGTACGCACTTGAAACTTGGTTCTAACCAAAAATGGCCTTGACCTAGACTGAGTTTGGGTACTTAGTATAAGGATTTCCATACTACTAAGAAAATTCAGTATTAGGATTTTCCATACAGACTATGGGAAGTCGGTATGAGGGCTGCCTATACTGACTATGGTAAGTCAGTATAAGAGCCTCTACCTTGAAAGCAAGAGCTAATCGAAGACATCGAAGCTCGGTCAAACTTCATCATATTAATGCCTAAGTAAAAGTCAGTACGAGGATATCCAAACTTGGATTCCTCATACAGAAACTTAGTGTTAGGAATATTGTTAGATATTATGAAAAACCCTCTGTTGTAATTGATTCATAGTCATAGTTTGATATGTTTTGGTGCATCAAAACTCTAGCAACTCAGTATCGAGTCGATTGTAAAAGTCCTGTATAAGAATTCATACTCAAGTGGTAATAGAATTAGAAAGAAGAAGGATCAAGAATGTTGAAGGAGTCAGCAGACTTGATGAATTGCTCAAGAATGCTAAAGAAGATAAAGGCCAGCAATGCGGAAGAACGCTACATGAATGCTAAAGAAATAACTCCAGCAGAAATCAAAGGTCTTAGCTCAAATTGCTGAGATACTCGCCGCGTGCTAACAGCCAGCAAACGACAATCAGCAATCAAAAGAATTTACAGAGTCGTGAATCAGACAGATCCAAATTACAAGGAAACCCGACGAATCACAGGATAGAACAATCATGATACACAAAGGAGGTTTCAGAGCTACACCAAAAGATTCGTTCTGACAAAGACGGCTACAAAATAGATGTTACGCCAATCAGAGACGAGGAGACTTGAAGACTCTCTGTTCGCGGCAGAAAAAGGAAGAACGCAGATAGGTGAGCAATCTTTTTTAGTCTAACGGATATGATTCAAACATCCGTTTGAATCTTCACCTATAAATAGGTGTTATCCTTATTTGATTCAAAGGTTCGCGAATCTCTACACTCAGAGATAACAAAAAGAGATCAAATATATTCTCTACATTACGCGAACAAATCCGAGCTAAGTTGTTGACTAAAGCTTTTCACAAGCTTTCATCTCTAAAGCTCGAGACCTGCGAAGTCAAACTTCCAAGGTTATTTTGGGATTCTTTCTACTCTAGAAAGAATCTAACAGTCACGATTGTTGAGCGTGATTCTTACGGGCAACGCCAACACAAGGAAAGGTTCCGGGAAGAACTATAAAACTCCCAGTAGTCGACGTCCAAGGAGAAGAGAGGTTGGTACTCACTCTACGGAGTGACATGGGTTGAAGATTGGAGATCGAGGTGCTTAAAGGTGTGCACTGACTAGACGGAGGAGATGCTCAACATTTGAGATCAGGCCTGACCTTGTACTCATTCTTCTAGTGAATTTTCAGTTGGAGTACTGAAGAGTGGACGTAGAACAGTTGTTCGAACCACTATAAAATCATTGTGTCTTTACTGCCTTATTTTGTTATATTTTGTGCACACATATATTTGAAACTCAACACACCAAGTGTTGTAGTATAAACTGAAATTTGAATTAATGAGTAATTGAGCTAAAACATATTTGATAAGCATTTGCTAAGTCGAGACCGTAGCAAGAAACGTGCAAGATTAACTTAATACTTCTGCTGCATATAAAACACTCTGATCAGGGACCAACAAGTGGCATCAAAGCGGTTGGTCTTTACATACTAGCTGCTTCTGAGTCGCTTAGGACCAGATCCAGATTTTCCTTTCATATTTGTGTTTCTGTGTTTAGCTCAGGTTCAAAACAATGGCGCACAATGCGAAGCTTGCAAAGTTCTCTCTAGAATTCTATTCTACTTGAAAAAGAGGTCGATGATCACACCAATGAACGTACATCCTGAGATGAGACAAGTGATCGAAAAAGTACCAATTAAGTTCCAAAAGGTAAAAATAAGGGTTGGAGAAGACGTAGCAGGACCTGACGAAATGGTGGATAAGCCGTTTGAAGAATGGACTCTAGAAGAGCGACCTTGTGACCAACTAAATTACGTAGCCATGGGTTTAATTTTAGGTGCCGTATCGCCTACTCTAATGGCAGAAGCGTTGGAGTACAAAAATGCTAAAGAGATGTGTTCCTTGGCACCCTAAGTAAAGAAACGGATCAGGTGAAGAGAAACAACCTACAACAATGGGTAGACAGGTATGAATCTTTTCGATTGATTCTAGGTGATACCATCAAGGACATGGAGACAAGATTCAACAACCTAGTAGAAGAGTTAAAGAAACTGGGAAGAACGTACGAGCTTCCCGACATGAACTCAAAGATTCTCTCAATACTGCCAAAGGAGGATTGGTTTGTCAAAGTAACCAGTCTGAAGAAAAAAGATCTGTCAGCAATCAGCACCAAAAAAGTATTTGCTCAACTGAAAGCCCATGAATGGGACATCACGTAGATCAACAAAAATAAAGTTGTTTGTGCCGCAGTGACCACTGAAGAACCAGTTGAAGATGTTGCATTCTTCGTGAAGAAAGACGGATAGAAGTGGAAGACAAAGAAGCCATTTCACTCAGATCAATCAGCTCAGTCCAGTTCAACAAAGGAGATTCTTTCCACCAGCGAATCTCAATTCAAAGACGCAGAATGCTCAGTTAGCGAACTGGAAGAACAAATGAAGAAATTGCAAATGCTGCTGTTGAAAGCTAAAGGGTATAAGGAGGATTTCCAGCAAAATCAACCAGCAAACAGTAAGAACGTCAAGAAAGCGTCAAGGACGTGCTACGAGTGTAATTCCCTGGATCATCTAAAGTTGAATGCCCACGAGTAGATCCTGAGGAAAGAGAAAGACTGAGAAAGTTATTCGAAAGGCGAGCATCAAAAGTTGTCACCAAAGTCTTATTGACAAGGACAGAACTACCAGATATCCAAGATCATGACGAATAAAGTTACTCATCAGAAGATAAAAGGATGTTCTCATGGTGTTCATGGCAGATATCAATGAAGAGAAGACAGACGAATCAGCTCTAGTTGCCGCAGGAAACCAGGTAACAAATTCTACATTGTCTACTGCATCTACTTCTGATAATATGCATGATACTGCTGATTCATATTGCTCAGAATCAGATGAGAAAACTGTAGAATATCAGCTGAAAGAGTTTTCAAAAATTCATGCGTTAAAGGAGATTTTAGTAAAATGAAATTCCTCTCTGAAATCTCAGCTTTCTATTTTGACAAGTGAGATTGAGAAATCTAGGTCAGCAGACGATGAACTCTCAAAGTTGAAAACAGAACTCTTCTCCTTGAATGAAAAATATAGCATGTTAAAAAAGGAGAATGAAGTTTGGAAGAGCAATAACTCCGTGCAAAATACATGTCATTGCAAATTTTCAAAATGCACGAGAGATTTAATTGATATTCTAAGTGTCCAAAGAAGTTCGAAGAACTTCGCTGGAATAGGATTTGATGAAGAAAAGTCAAATGATGTTGAGTCAAGTAAGACAAAGAAAATTGTTTTTGTTTCAGCACCTGGGAAGATTCAGCAAACTGCTAGGAATGACAAGAGGGAAAACTCTAAGTCAATTGCTCAGCAGAAATGTTGGCAGACTAGCATCCCTCAACTGACAGCTCAGCAAACGTTAATTTATTTATCTATTGAGAAGAGGCCAACAAAGTTAGGGTATGTAACCCAACAGACTTTTCCATTTGCTAGGAAGGTTCATACAAACCCTAGCAAGGCTAAGCAATCTACTGAGGTTGCAAGGAGGCCAACATACACTCCAAGTAGAAAGGACACCTACTTGAGGCTAGAGTCTAAACCAAACCATTTTCAAAAGACAGTGATGGCTCGACACACCATTATACATTCTTATGTTGATTTCAGATATTATGCTAATAGGAAAGGAAGGGTCGTGAAACGTGATGACAAACGAAATGTCAAAATCACGAAAGTCTGGATTCCCAAAGGAATAATACAGAGAACTAATCTTGCAGGACCCGTAATTGATCGGGTACCAAAAATATAACTTTTTTGTTTTGCAGAAATAGAGTACATGAAGAAGAATCTCAAGAAAATTAAAAGAATGGATCCTAGACAGTGGATGCTCAGGTCACATGACTTGAGATGAAGAGATATTCACTGAACTTCAAAAATTCAGAGGACCTTTAGTCTCATTTGGTGACAATTCAAAGGCTAGAGTGATCAGAAGAGGGTGCAACAAGCAGAATGGAATGCAAATAATCAATGTTGCACTCGGCGATAGTCTCGAGCACAACTTATTGAGCATCAGCCAGCTAAGTGAAAATGGATACATTGTTTCTTTCTTTGATACAGGTTGTGAAGTTGCTGATATGACCACTGGTGAAGTAAAGCTTAGAGGAATCAGGAAAGGAGGACTCTACATCGCTGATTGGGAAAATGTTCAGGAAGCATCATGCTTTATAGCATTCAACAAGGAAGAAACAAATTGGCTATGGCACAAAAGGCTAACACATCTAAACTTTAAAACTATCAATTACATTGCCAAGAATAACATCGTTGCAGGTCTACCTCAAGAAACTTTAAAGAATGAAGGAATATGCAGAGTCTGTCAACAAGGAAAACAAGTCAAAGTGTCCTTCAGATCCAATCCAGAAAAGGCCACCTCAAACAGAATCCTTGAGCTGCTGCACATGGATTTATTTGGCCCAGTGACTCCACCCACTGTAGGTAATAAACAATATACCTTGGTTGTTATTGATGGCTATTCCAGGTACACATGAGTGAGGTAACTCAAAAGCAAGGACGAGGTGAAGATTATCCTTCCTGAGCTGATACTCAGAGTTCAAAATGACAAAGAGCTCACGTTGCAAAGGATAAGATCCAACAACGGGACAGAATTTTGTAACGGAGCATTGATGGATTTCTGCGCTGATGCTGGGATAGGACATGAAAGGTCCACCACAAGAACAGCTCAGCAGAACGGTTTAGCAGAAAGAAGAAACAGGACTCTCAAAGAGGTTGTAAGAACAATGCTAGTGGATACAGATCTGAGTCAAAGGTATTGGGGAGAAGTGGCTATGAATGCTTGCTACACACAGAACCGAAGCGGATTGAATTTTCGCTTCAACAAAACTCCCTATGAAATACATCATGGTCGTAAGCCAACCTTAGCTCATCTTCGTGCTTTTGATTCACCATGTTATATCCTTAACAATGGGAAGTCAAAGTTAAATACTTTTTCTCCCAAAGCTGACGAAGGAGTGTTCCTAGGATATGGACATCCATCTCACAAAGGATACAGAGTACTTAACAAGACAACCAAACTTGTGGAAATAATATGCAATGTTATTTTTTATGAAGCTACTTTAGTGCGCAGGACCATGAGAAATCAAGGAGATGAGACTCATGAAACCAATGATGTTAATGGACTTTCGGGCTCAAATATTTCCAAAGCTGAACCGATTGATCAAACTAGGTTAATGAGTGAATCATCATCTCTGCTGAAGACCTTGACTGAGCAGCCGACAGTAAAGAAGGCCGGTGATGCAATTGGTAATGCTAAGGCTACCATAAATTCTCTCAAAGAGCTTACATGTCAAAAGGGAACTCAAGGAGATGAAGCCATCCAGCAGAATGAGGATACAACTGAAGGTTCCAAGAATTGCAAGAGAATTACTGAAGACAACTCTGCTGAAGACAATCAGGAGCAGACTGTTGAAGGTAGAAGTATTACACAGTAAACCAAAATTCAGCAGACAACATGCCAGAGGACAGTCACTCAACAGAAGATACCCCAACAAACGTGGCAGACAGCTTAGAAGATCTACAACTTGTTGATGTATGAGTCTCAAAAGAACCCATCGGACCAACCAGCAGTCAAGACATTCCAGTAGAAGAGCTACAAAGACCAAAATGGCTGCTTAGAGATCATCCTACTGAAGCAACTCTAGGAGATATTGCAGATCCAATCCGAACCAGACACAGTGCCATGCTAGCTTGCTTCATATCACAAGATGAGCCTACCAAAGTAGCCGACGCACTCCAATCAGCTGACTGGATCAACACAATGTAAGAAGAACAGTCAAGATTCACAAGGAATCATGTATGGGATCTAGTCAATTGGCCGACACATCAATCGGTGATAGGAGCCAAATGGGTATTCAAGAATAAGCGAGACAAAAATGGACTCGTCATTCGTAACAAAGCCAGACTAGTTGCTAAAGAATATGCACAGTGTGAAAAAATAGACTTCGACAAAACTTTTGCTCCGGTAGCTCGATTGGAAGCAATCAGGTTATTCCTAGCATATGCTGCCCATCATGGTTTTATTATCTTTCAGATGGACGTCAAGATCACATTCCTGAATGGCTAAATAAAGGAGGAAGTCTATGTGAAGCAACCTCCAGGATTCGAGTGCGAAAACAAGGTGTATAGACTAAGGAAAGCTCTACGGTCTGAAGCAAGCCCTAAGAGCTTGGTATGAGACGCTATCACAGTTTCTACTGAAGAATGGATTCAGGAAAGGGAAGATCGACAGGACATTATTCTTGATCAAAGATGCTGAAGACATTTTGCTCGTTCAAATCTATGTGGATGACATCATATTTGGATCAAGAAATCTAAATCTCTGTGAGAAGTTTGCTCAACTTATGCAGACTAACTTTCAAATGAGTATGATGGAAAAGATGTCATATTTTCTAGGTCTGCAAGTTCAGCAATCCAGTGATGGGATCTTCATTCATCAGAAGAAATATACCAAGGATCTCATCAGCAAATTTTGTCCAAAGAAGACGAAGACACTACTGATTCCAATGAGCACTGCCTGTCAAATTTCAATAGATGAAGAAGATGAATCCGTGGATCCCACAACATATAAAGGGATAATTGGGTCTTTTCTATACTTGGCAGCCATCAGACCAGACATTTCGTAGGTTGGAGGCGTATGTGCTAGATATCAAGCTAATCCTAAGAAATCTCACATGGAGTACGCACGAAGGATTGTCAGATATCTGAAAGGAACAGAGTCGTTAGGAATTTGGTATCCCATAGCAGATGATCTCACACTCGTTGAATATTCAGACTCGGACTTAGGAGGATGCCGAATTGATTAAAAGAGCACGAGTGGAACATGTCAATTCCTCGGCCACAAGCTAATAAGTTGGTTCAGCAAGAAGCAACATTCTGTTGCAACATCCACAATAGAAGCAGAATATGTGGCTGCCACCAGCTGCTGTACACAAGTGCTGTGGAATAAGCAACAACTTCAGGATTATGAAGTCAGCACTGGTTGTGTTCCTATGTATTTCGACAACAATAGTGCGATGTGCATTACGAAGAATCCAGTACATCATTCTAGGACAAAGCACATCGATATCCGACATCATTTCATTCGAGATCATGTTGAGAAAAAGGATATCTCCGTAGATTATATCAGAACAGAAGATCAGCTAATAGACATATTCACCAAACCACAAGCAGAGAACAGATTTAAGGAGCTTTGTCTCAAGCTCGATTTATTGGAATTAGAGGTTATGGAAGAATGAGTCCCAGCTCTCATTCTGTTCTTGGTTTTCTCAAGCATTGGAATTCTATAGATGGTTGAATTTCTTGAAGATTATGCGAAATAAGAGTGTGTCCCAGCTCACGCTCTTCAGAAAGAAAATATTGAAGTCTTGATAGATTACTGAGTCCAAGCTCTTCGCAATCCAGAAGACTAAATATTGAAGAATATTGATTTCAGCAGAATAAGTTAGGAGATTGTTGAGTCCCAGCTCTCAGCAAAAGAAATGGACTGTTGCATCTATTTTGGGAAATTGATCAGATAAGGGAATAATAAATAGATACTCAACCGACGTATCAAGAAAAGATCATCATCAATGACAAAGCGATGATACATATTCGCTATCATTACCAAAGATCTCGTTCAAGGCTCGAGATGATTCAGTTCTGAAAATGGCTGCCACGTGGAAAGTTATTGCAACACCGTCGGTTCCCAAGGCAGATGAAGTGATTAGGAGAACTATTCTCTAAGAAGGGTTACATCTATTTAAAGAGAGGTTCTCTTGATTAGGAAAACCATATTCTAAAAACCTCGAAGCCCTAGATCAATCACCAGCCACCCATTCCCATTTTTCAAACCCTGCTCGAAGAAATAAAAAATGTCGTCCTTTACCATTTCAACAAAATACCTTCAAAATGAGTTTGAGCAACGTGACTTGGAAGTCTCCAAATTGAGAGGAAGAGTCGTAAACTTCACAGAGATCACATCTAAGAAGATTCTCTCAATTCTCGGTTCACCATGGACGATGAGCTTTCTGATATTAGAACCGAACGGAGATAGGCGATCCATTTTGTCAGGCCATGACAACTTTATCCTTAGAGATACATAAGCTTGTCAGGTGGGTCTGAAGATGGATATTCCTTAGTCACCGGGAATGAGAAAGCCCTTTTGGTTCCAGTCAATTGAGGTATCCAAGGGTACCATTCAATTTCTTCCCATCTCTTCTTCCAGGATCAAGGTTCGAACCATGGAGAAGAAGAGGAGACCATGGGAAGGCTCTCAGATGAAGTAGATGCAACATGAATCATCTTATTAGCATCTGAAGAGCAAAGAAAAGCTTGTAAATGGTGCTGATGTTCAAACAGCATAACATTCGGAGCTAGAAGATTTGAAGTACGCGGACAGAGGGCACTGATCGGAGCAGATGGTGAGATCTTTTGGAGTCAAACTTCTCCTCAAAGAACAGCTAGACTGTACACGAGAAAAAGAAGAGTTATCCACAGAGAGCAGGAAGATGGTGAATTGCTCGTGGAAATCAAACAAGACATTGCTGCGCAAGTGGGGTGACTTGAAGCAATTAGCTCGGGGAAAAGACCGAGAAGGAGCAGATCTTGCAAAGGCGTTATTTGGAGCAGTCTGAAGACAAATTGATCATTAAAAACTTGTAGTATTATACTTTGCAAAGTGTAACTCTTGTAAATCAATGATATCAATAAAATACTCGTTTTGATGACAATACTCTGTTGTCTCAAACAAAATAATTGCCTAAGTCAAAATGCTAGATCAATACACTCCTTGTGTACTTAGAATCTTATCAAAAATCACATGATTTTCCATGAAAAATTGACAAATTTAAAGGAAAATCAGAAGATAGGAGTTTCTTAAAGGTCTCCCCACCCCAGTCGGAAGCAGAGTGCTTGATAGCTAAAATGGAGAATTAACTCAAGCAAAACATTCTCTGCTAAACGCTAAGTCCAAGCTCTCAGCAAGTTTCCGACACTTACTGAGTCTGAGCTCTCAGTAAAAGACTCTTGAACTTAAAGAATTCATTAAATCTAAAAAGTCTAGAAGAACTGTTGAATCCAAGCTTTCAACAGATATCCGGTGCATGCTGAGTCCAAGCTCTCAGCAGATTTATTAAGATTGTTATTCGGCTATAGCAAACAAAACCGGAAAGTGTTTATTGAGTCTAAGCTCTCAGTAAAGAAGACTCTTTATTCCAACATAAACATAATTATGAAAGAGTCTGTATTGTCTACTGAGTCCAAGCTCTCGGTAGAACCCCAAAGAATGCTGAGCACAAGCTCTCAGTAGATACATGTAGATGACTAAAGGTACAACTTGAGTAACTGTTGAGTCCAAGCTCTCAGCAGATTATAAGTGTCTACTGAATAAAAGACCTTTAAAGGAAATTATGAGTCCAAGCTCTCAGTAAACAAGGTCTAAGGAATGTACAGATCACAGCAGAATCAAGAAGCTAAATGTTGAGTCCAAGCTCTCAGCAAACTATGTGATCTATTGCATTCTAAATAAAGGGGTATTTCAGATAATTGAATGCTGAGTCCAAGCTCTCAGCCTATGCCTTTCACATTGTTGGATATGCTACCCTTAGCAAATGCACATTTGCATGTTGACCAGCTGACAAGGAGGAGATAATCATTTCAAATATCTTGAAAGGTGGGATTATCTTTTGATGGAGAAGCTACAGGGTCCGCATTAATTGCAAAGGAGACTCTAGCTCAGGGCAGCGATGAATACTAAGGAGACACGTCAGCCACGCACAAGTTTCCAACTTAGTGGGATGTAAGACGAACCATCACCAACTGCCCAACTGTCGATTCATCCGGATCAGAAGAAGAAGATCCAACCGCTCACAGTATAGCCGGTTCCTTACGATCGTATAAAGGAAGTTTGGTTTGGGAATTCTAAACCCTAATACTCCCATAACTTCTGATTTTGAAATTTCTTCTGCTCTACAATTTTTTATGCTTTCAGAAGAAACATCAATGGCGGAATCTTCCAACCGCACCAGTCCCCTTGCAGAATCATCCGGACGACCCAACATGCCCGAAGAGCCTGAACAGTTCCAACCAACTTTCACAGGCATCTACAAGACGGAGGACATTGATGAGTCAATCTCATACTACCGTTTAGTTACCATAAGTCATGGTAAGGAGCCTGGTAAACTCACCTACGAGCAAAGGAGAGCCGCTCAAGTCAAGAAGGACAAGATACTCTACGAACCATTATTTCGGAAGCACTTGTGAAATTCTCATAGGTAAACTTGACCGCAAGAACCTGTTGAAGTATCTATTTGCGGAACCCAAGAAGTTTCGTCCACACATAGTCACAGAGTTCTTTGCTCACGCAGTATTTGGTAAAGATGAAAAGTTCTTCACCACAAGTGTTTTGGGTATCAAGATTGTGGTAAGTCCAGAAGTTTTGGAAAAGAAGTACGAACTCCGAAATGATGGTGAAGATGTAGCCAACTACAAAGTCAATAATGTAGCCGAGATGGAAAGGAGATGGCTGAGATGGAAGACAGAAACCTTCAAAGAGCCATGGAAGATAGCCGCACCACTGAAGTCACTGAAAGAGCCAATGAAGAGCTTAGCACAGGTTGTCATAAGGATGTTAGTTGGCGAAGTTGGTTCACTTTCTGAACGAAGTGCTAAGAAGTTTGTTGTTATGATGGTGATTGAGGATCAAGTTCGTGGAAATTGGGCGAAGTTCATCTACACCAAATGGCTAGCACATGTCTACAAGAACAAGAGTGCGAAGAAGGATCACACATTCACCCAAGATGTTGGTTTTGGATTAAAGATAAGCCACTTTCTGGAGGGAATCGTACCAGAAGGAAGATGCTGCCAAGGTGAAGATTTGATTTACTCCGACTATATACCAACAACCTGAAAACAGAAACCACCGAAGAGTTTCAAAGATCCTTTTGATTCCGAAGGAAAAAAGCAATGTCAGTCTTGATAATTCATGCTCTGACGAAGAGGATCCCCACCAAGGACAATCTTTCATGCCTACCGTTGTTCCACTTACCGCCGAAGAAGTTGAAAAAGAAAGGCGAAAAGCAAAATAGGATGCCCTATTTACTGAACTTGAAAATTTGGTCGACATTCTATCACAAGAAACCGGTCAACCCCTTGAGCCATCCATTGTGAAGAAGAGGGGTTCACAAAAAAGCCCTTAGCAGAGGAGGAGGAAGCCAGCAGGTGATGACGAACAAGCCAAAAACAGGGGCAAGTACGACAGATTTCAAGGAACAACCATCAAAATCACAGTGCCAATGGTAGATACTTCTCTAGAGATTCCAAATGTCATTGAGGAGACTGCGACAGGAAACACTGATACAACAACAAAATGAAGGCTTGAATTTTTCGATGAGGAAGATTCTCGGAAGAAGAGGCGACAACAGAAAGTGCTCCAAAGGTCACGCAAATAGAGAGACTATGGCAAGTTCAGATTGCAGATGACTCTTGATGATAGGGACTCTCGCTATGAAGAAGTCATGGCAAGATACACAGAGTGAAATGCCAAGATTCAAGCTGGAGAAGAAACTGGTCGTATTACTTAAAGAGACGTTGAGAAGGCACAAGCCGCGAAAGGAAAAGGCAAGGTCACATTTGCTGATGCAAGATTTGAAAATCCTAAGGATGAATCAGCTGCTGATCTTGAGATAAGACAGATGAAAGAAGTCGTGAAAAAATCAAGAAGATTGCAGACTCCAGCACAAGGAGATAGGAGTTCTGACGTGATACCACTTCAGCCCGCCACCAATCAAGGGGGAAGCGTAAGTGCTGAAGAAAATTCTGAAAGAAGTTTGATACAGACTGTTGTGGAAGATGGAAGCAGTTCTGTTGTTGAGAAAGAGAATGAGTAAGAACAACTGGCTGCGCAAGGAGAAAATCGAGTTGTTACAATTATAGCAGAAGCCGATCTGGTGACTGAGTCAGTCCATGTCCCAACTAGAGATTTAGGAAATATAAGGTCGCAGAAAAGGAGAATGCTGACCTAAAGAACAACGAAGAAGACAAGGGTTCATAGCAACCAGATATAGCAATACAAGAAGGCGTTCAGCAGATCACCACTACAACCGAAGGAACATATGATGCTGCAACCACTGGAGAAGAGACGCCAGCACAAGAGGAAGTAACTACCTCAATGGATGTCAAAACTCGAGCACGACTACAAGCAGAGCTCACTGTGAGCGTGCGAGCACGGAATGAACAGTATCTACGTGGATTGGGAGCGGATCCTGCAACAGTTCTAGGATGGAATACTGTCGTAGATACTACAAATGTGCTCAAGAGAACCATTGAATCCATCTAGCAACAACGCATTCCGATTCCCCGCTCTTCAGATGTATCAAGTATATCCTTCAGTGATATTCCTAGTTCTAACGATGAGGAGGATGCAGGAGCTATCACCAATGGAGAATCTGTTTTCAGATAAGAAACTCTAAGAGTGCCCATGGAAGGACTACCCGACAGGAACTACAAAGCAAAGAGGTTGTGAAGTGGTGTCCTCCTGTCACAGTGAGAGATGAGAAGAATGAGGATCTCACCTCCTGGGCAAAAGATATTTGCATCTTTATAGAAGCTCAAGCTGCCGCTGAAGTCGAGAATTCATATACTGCTGAATTGCTAGGAGAGTCTTCCTATCAAGAATGGTTGAGAATAGAGTTTAAGAGATGGCGATTCTTCAATTATGTCACTCATGAACTACATTATGAGGACCACGCAATTATGGTGGCCGGAATGGGTCTCAAATACTGGAGGAGTGAAGAAGAATGGGCTGACGATTGGATGGATCAGACATCCAAACGACAGTACACGGAGAAGCAGGTCGCTGCAAGGCTGCAGAAGATGAAGGCTCACAGAGCAGCCACTGGAGATCGCTCACTGACACCATCTGAATATGTTGCTGAAGACTTTCCACCATTCACTCAGCATTTTAAATCTCCTGCCACTAGAAGACAAATGGCTGCAGCTGAGGAATTGAAGAAGAAATTAGCCGAAGAACAAGCCGCACAAAAGAGAGAACAGGATAGGAAAAGGATGTTAGAATTTAAGGAAAAAATCCTTACTCAACTAGCCAACAAGTCTTCCTGGATGCAAAGCTTTAGGCCGCCCTCCCCTGTTACTGCTGAAGAAGAAAAAAGAAGGGAGAATACACCTACCGCATCAGCTCATATTAATCAATCTTCCACTTTCACTCAAGGATTGGCTACCGTTGTCTTTATGCCTACTGCCGATAATCAAATAGTGCTATCCGAGGGACCCCAAATCATGGAAATTGAGCCCTTGAGCTCCAGTATTTATCAGATGGACCTCTAGCAATTCATTCATACAGTGGTAGAACGAAGTATAGGAGAGCATATGGTACCGATTGTGTTTAAAAGTCACCAACCAGTTTTCCGAAGCGAAAGGCAAAATGATTGCGGCTCAACAAGACAACTTCAAGACCTTCTTGATAAGCTCGTTTTTCTACTCTCTTATCACATTTTTTTTCTTTACTTTTATGCATTTTAGTTTGTTTTCTTGAATAAATTGAGCATGAGTATATATTAGAGGGTGTTATGCTTGCCATGGTAAGATTTCGCAGGTTTTAGGCCAAATCCAATGGAAACCCGTACCAAAAGCAGAAGATGTTCAAAGAAACAGTCACTTCTTCTTCCACCGTTGAAAGATCTTTGAGTTAGCTTTCCAACGCAACTGGAATCGAATCAATCGGAGTTCGGATGCGAAAGTTATGGCCAAAACCGTGAGACTGCACAGAAGGGTCGGAAGTGGCGGAAACGTCTCTGTTTCGACCGAAATGAAGCCATCTCGGCCGGGCCGAATTCTCCATCTCGGCCGTGGCAAGGGCCATCTCGGCTGAGACAGACTTGTTTGGCGAGATTTGGCGAGATTTTCTGTTGGGAATTGTTCCCGAATTCTCCCATAGGACAAATTGTAAAAAGGTTTTGCTGGATCAAACCTTATTAGATGGTCGATCAATTACTAAGATCTAGATAGTCTAGCAAACATATGTAAAGTCCTGTATAGGAAATTCTCGTGTTGTAATAGACTAGGAAGAATCGGAAGAACGCTAGAGAAAATCTATCATGAGAATGCAAGAAGGGATCAGCATTCTAACTTTAGCAAATCAGAATCTAGCAGATTCCGAAGGATCAGGTTGCTAAAAATAACTTCAGCAAATAGCCGGAAGAAGAATGCTAAGAGATTTAGCAAACAGGGGTGTTTGCTAATGAGATAGCGGACGATCGCTAAGAAGCTTGACTGCTGAAGGAGTGAACATTTGCTAAACGACAGAGTGCTAAAAAGTTTAGCAATCAAAAAACAAATACTCAGATGCTAAAAGAACAATTGCTAAAGAGTTAGCAATTGGTTACAAGACAGATTGCTAAAATGCTAGCAGATCACCAGAAAGCTAGCAGACTGCTATAAAAATAGCTGATTAACAAAAAGATAGACATCTCAAAAGTCTCAGGATCTTTACCAAGATAAGAAGTCTCGCACGACCAAAGGAAGACTTGGCAAACAACTCCACCTATTCTAAAGAAACGCAGCAACAACGTATCGAAAGGAGCCGTTCTGACACAAAGTACATATAAGGACAAAAGACTTCCGTAAATAGGTCAAAAGGACTGTACGAAGCATTTAATGCTCCGAAAGAGATCAACTCATTACGGGAACGGAGAAGCTTCGTGTCTAACGGGTCTGGAGATTCAAATTTGAATCTCCAGATATAAAAAGCAAGTCCAACGGAGAGTCGAGACTACTGCTTCCATCACTACGCGCAAACACTTTATTTCAAAAAGATTCCTCAGACAAATCGAACAAAAAGAAGCAGTCAGTTGAGAGAAAGAGAAATAAATCACATTCAAGGATCTCAACAACCAAGAGTGTCAACCATTGAATTCCTGACACTATCTTGTGAGATTCGTTAGCTCCGAATTGGAATCTCTAATCATTGGGATACCTTCCATTTCTGGAAGTATCTAGCAGTCACTTCTCTGAAAAGAGATTGACTATCACGGGCCTTTGCCGTATCTGTCTGAAAGTTCGGAGAAACTATAAATCTCCATTGTGTCAGCGAAGGACAAGTTTTACGAAGGTGCGCCCTTGACTTGGCCTGACCTGTAGCTGCTGAAAAGATTGAAGCATCGGAGGATAGCTTTGTAGTAGCCGATCCAAAAGTTCACCGCCTGCTACAAGTGTTCGGCGACTCCTTGTTCTTCACGTATCTTTTTAGTGAATTCTTAGCGATTCGGCTAAGGAGTGGACGTAGATCGATTCGATCGAACCACTATAAATCTTGTGTGCTTTACTGTTTTATTGCGTTACTGTTTGGTTTATAATCTAGCAAACTCAATTTGCTAATATATTCTTGAATCAAACTAAGAACCATCTGACCCTAAAGCTAAACTTAAGAAGACATTAACAACAAGATAATTATTCCGCTGCACTTCGTGTTTAGATTTATACACGACGACTCTGATAATTTGGGACCAACATTTTCGCATATTTTGGGCGAGAATTGCTTGGGGAACAAGATATACATCAATATGGAAGCAATAAATCATACCTTTTGAAGATATGCATCCAAGGCCTCAACCCTACTACTATATAAACTCTTCAATAGCTCAGAATTATTAGCCCCTTTAGTTTTGAAAACCTTCTTTTAGTTTTTATCTTCTTCCCCCTTTACAGTTTTTACATCTTTATTTTCTGTTTTCTTTAGAATTCCTCTGTACTTTTTGTTGAACCTTTACTTTTTAATGCAATCTTTATTTTTCCCTGCAATGTTTATCTTTAATATGTTAGGCTAGAACCCTAAACAGGTTCTAGGGTTTCTCCATCTGTGATGCTTGTTTAGATTTATTTATTCAAACCCTTGTATTGGTTTAAACTCTTTGATTTTATTTCAAATATATTTTCAATTGAAGGATCGAGAGATGAAAATTGGAATAGGTTTTAGTTATTGATTGAAGGACCGAAAGGTGAAAATCGATAATAGGAAGTAAGAGTTTAATACTTTTGATTATCTGTCCGACCAAGAAGATTTCAATTGTAGGAAAATCTAGATCTTTATGAAATTGATTAATTGGTGTATTTTGAGACCGAGAGGAGATAGATCACTAATTAGTAATTTAGGTTTTAATTGCCCGACCAAGGAATTAATTCCACATTAATAGATTTTCCACCAAAATTGTGTTTCATGGGTTTGAATATTTAATTCTTGCAAGTTGATCAGATTGGTAGATTTCCCTGGAATCTGTGCTTTCTAATATTTGAATTCCATCCTTTTTATTACTTCTTTTAAAAAACCCAAAACCTTTTGAATTGATTTACCCAAACAACAAATCTGAAAACCATATCCAGTACATGATTTTCCCTCGTTGCACTATCCTTGTGGGATCGACCAACCCTTGGGTTGTCTTATAAATTTATTTGCCCTTTGCTATAATTTGTATGCAGATTTAGCATCGATCACTTCTCCCCCGGGATTTTTGTTGCGATCAAATAGGGGAAAGAGAAGATGTTAGCAGAAGAAGCAGAAAGAAGAAAGGAGCAAGAAGACAGATTTCGTCGCTTTGAAGCTCAGAGACAACAGGAAGAAGATTTAAGGAGACAACGTGAAGAGGAGGAGAGAGAAGAACATAGAAGAATTGAAGAAAATGAGAGAATCAGAAGACAAGAAAGAGAAGTTGTCTTGGACAACTTCATGAAAATGATGATGGAAGCACTCAAGAATGTGAAGAAGCCCACTGTCGGTTCCTCAAGTGCCAGAAATGTTGCTGATTCAGACTCCTCAACAACCAAGAAGTAATATCTCTCTTAACTCTATGAGTATCCTGGTTGTAAAAGTATTTTTGTTTTGGGTGTGTGTTTCATGTACAAATGAGCATGATATTTCTAATGGAAACTAACCCAGGTTCAAGACAACATCTCATTGTCCAACGCTGATCTAATTGAATAAGCTGAAGTTACACATTTAGTGTAATCAGCAAACTGCGTGGATTGTGATGTGTGTGAAATGTTCCTATGATTAATTGATGAAATTGTGTGTGAATGTGCTATGTGTTGATCTGATAAAAGATATTGAAGCCATTTACCAGATAAAAATTCTTGAATAATCGAGCAATACCCTTGATAATTTGAGGGGGAACGATTAGGAATCATACTGAGTCTACGGGAGTTGAGATGCTGAGAATAGACTTGATAGGAAAATCTTTATAATCTCAGTAACTAGCTTTCCCATGATTAGTTAGAATTAAAGCTTAAGATTGAGGCTTTGATCGCACCAAAAAGGGGGAAATTGTTAGGAATATTGTTAGATATTATAAAACCCTCTGTTGTAATTAATTCATAGTCATAGTTTGATAAGTTTTGGTGCATCAAAGCTCTAGCAACTTAGTATCGAGTCAATTGTAAAAGTCCTCTATAGGAATTCATACTCGATTTGTAATAGAATTAGAAAGAAGAAGGATCAAGAATGTTGAAGGAGTCAGCAGACTTGATGAATTGCTGAAGACTGCTAAAGAAGAAAAAGGCCAGCAATGCGGAGGAACGTTACAAGAATGCTGAATAAATAACTCCAGCAGAAACCGAAGGTCTTAGCTCAAACTGGTGAGATACTCGTCACGTGCTAACAGCCAGCAAACAACAATCAGCAATCAAGAGAATTAACAGAGTTGTAAATCTGACGGATCCAAATTAAAAGGAAACCCAACGAATCAGAGGATAGAACAATCATGATACACAAAGGAGTGATGGATTTATATACTGAAAGCATTATCATTGGTATATTATGTACAATGTCGATTGGTTATTATATTGGGAATCATAAATATTGTATGTTAATCTCCTGTCTAAATTAACAAACATGTGTCGCAAATGCTCTTATCCTCTTATCTTGTCGATAGGGAGATCATATGGTGTGTAGTATATCACAAAAGATCGTATGGATCGTTTAACCTAGCGAGATATAAATAGTTATCACAGCTGAGACAGTTCCAAGATAAACTGTCGGTGTAGGCTGCAACATACGCAGTAATAAGCATCTTATCTTAGATGGCTTGGTATGCTGGTGTGGGGCACGCATTGATAAGGACCTAAGTTGAGATCGATTCTTTTATCTGACATTAAAGAATCTAGGTCTCTATGGCTTGATGAGATCCTAAACCTAAATGAAGGTACAGAAGTATATGCAGATTGTGTATCACTTTGAGTTGCAGTGAAAGGCTCTAGTTGAGCATGTATATCTGTATCTTGGGTGATAGCATTCTGTGTATAACTGTCTCGTACTGGAACTAGGTAACCACATCCAGCATAGGATGGCGACATTCCCTGAGCAGCTCAAAAGGTTCGTTATGCTAAAGTCCTGCACGCTGATTAAGTTCAAGCATAAGTGAAAAGGTTTGAGTGGATTGACTCAAGAATATAAGATGTTAATTAATTAAATAGCTTGTCAAAGCTTAAATTAATTAATGAATGTCTGTAACCTTAAATGTGGGGATAAACCGAGCCCATGCAACCCGTACCTCAAAACGTGGTAGCAAATAGATAGGACAGTATTGATTCTCTGGTGGAATGAATCAATATTAATTAATTAATTATATTCTGGGTTGAATATGAGAATTAATTAATTGATAGGCCTTATTTGCTATTTGCATTCTGGTCCCTGGTCTGGCCCATGAAAACTCAGGCCCAATAGAAGTCCAGTATTTTCCTATATATAGGCCTCAGTTTCTCATATCACAACACACCACAAGATCATATGTTGCAGCACAACAAACCAGTATTTTGGGAGTTGTGGTGATCGACTAGATCTGAGAAACGAGGAGGAAATTCCGCTTCTCAACCGGGCAAGGAATCTGAAGGGAATCTTCACCAGATATTCGGATTGGAGTTGGGATACAGATCAGAAGATCAGATCAGGAGGATCGTCTTCTTTATTCTCTCCCTCTTATTTTTCAAAAATTATTATTTAATTTTCATGGATTTAATTCCTTTCATCTGTTAGGAATAAATCTTTGTGCGCGGGAAACGAGATCAAGATCAAATCTCTGCGCACTCGTTCTTCAGGTTTCTACAATCCAGGTATTCCGCATAAACCCCCTTATGCATAATCAATAGGAGCATGCTAGGAATAATCATAGGCATAGCAATTTATTTTGATATTCCAATTAATGATCTCGGCTAACGGATTTAGTGATTCAGTTCACGAATCCCTTCAAGGAGGTTTAAGAGCTACACGAAAAGATATGTTCTGACAATGACGGCTACAAAATAGATGCTAAGAGTCTCTTTCCGCTGCAGAAAAAGAAAGAATACAGATAGGCGAACAATCCCATTGAGTCTAACGAATACGATTCAAACATCCGTTTGAATCTTCACCTATAAATAGGTGTCATCCTTATTTGATTCAAAGGATCGCAAATTTCTACACTCACAGCAAAAAGAGATCAAAATTTTTTTCTACATTACGCGAACAAATCCGAGCTAAGTTGCTAACTGAAGCTTTTCACAAGCTTTTATCTCTAAAGCTCGAGACCTGCGAAGTCAAACTTCCAAGGTTATTTTGGGATTCTTTCTACTCTGAAAATAATCTAGCAGTTACGATTGTTGTGCAAGCGTGATTCTTACGGGCAACGGCAGCACAAGGAATGGTTCTGGGAAGAACTATAAAACTCCCAACAGTCAACGTCCAAGGAGAAGGGAGGTTTGTCCTCACTCTACGGAGCGACATCGATTGAAGATTGGAGATCGAGGTGCTTGAAGGTGCGCGCTGACCAGATGGAGGAGCTGCTCAACGTTTGAGATCAGGTCTGACCTTGTACTCATTATTCTAGTGAATTTTCAATCGGAGGACTGAAGAGTGGACGTAGAACAGTTGCTCGAACCACTATAAAATCCTTGTGTCTTTACTGCCTTATTTTGTTATATTCTGTGCACACATATATTTGAAACTCAACACACCAAGTGTTGTAGTATAAATTGCAATGTGGATTAACGAATAATTGAGCTAAAACACATTTGATAAACACTTGCTAAGTCGAGTCCTTAGCAAGAAACGTGCAAGATTAACTTAATACTTCCGCTGCATATAAAACACTCTGATAGGGGACCAACACTTTGTCTGACGTAAAGTTAGTGAAAAGTACACAGAGCAGAGCAGACCTATAGTATGGGCTATGATTCGACAACATCTTTCATGAGTCTAACGGGCTAAAATTCAAAATGCTCGAAGGATTTCTCTATAAATAGATTTGCCCCCCAACCTTAAAAGGTTACGAATGCCACACAACAAAGAGCATATAGCTAAGCCATCTATCTACTAAAACTCTCTGAGCTTCCGTGTTTCCTTACACGAGACTTGAGTTCCTAATTCAAGTCATTACTCCGTGCTACACTCTCTTAGCACGAGGCTAAAGCTTTTTAGCTAAAGCTATCGTTTGGTGAATATATATTTCTAAGACATATTCATAACAGTCAGTTTCTTACTCTGGAACTCTTATTCTCACAGGCTTTTACCAACCACCTGAGTTATGAGAAAACAGTAAACATTCAACCACCAGGAAGAAGGTTGCGGGGTGTCGTCCTCATTTCAACCTGAAGACTAAGCGTACGAGGAGTTCCTAAGCGAGTGACCATAGCAGGCCGAAGGATGGAGTGCCGACGGGTTGTGTATAGATCATAAGGAGGCTTGTATTTTACTTAGTGATTTATCCAGACCAAGGGTCTGAAGAGTGGATGTAGGATTTTTAGATCCGAACCAATATAAAATATCTTATGTTCTTTACTGCTTTCATTTAAGTTTTTGTCTTTATTTAGTTTCGCAAAACTGACTTGTAAACCTTCAATACTTGTCCAAGTACCCTTAACTAAGTTATTGTCAGTTTAGGAGAAAAAGTGCAACTTCTTATTACTTCTGTTGCATATTACGTACTCCGATTTTAGGACCAACATCGTCGAGTTTTGGGCTCAACCCTATCGGGCCTTGATTATTCGGTCCCGGGCTATTCGAGCTAAATTGTTTTTGGGCTAAAATATCTCAACTCTAACCCGCATTTTGGCTCAGGTTAATCGGGTCAACCCGCGGGTTTCGGGCTAAATTGACATCCCTATGCACCATTCTATTTCTACTAACTTACGAAATTTTCTTGCATCTGTTGGTTTAGTTTGAGCAACAACTGCTAAATTGGACTCGGTGTTTGATTGGTATTTTCCATTCTTCTTTTCGCAGGCCTACAGTGGGCGCCAATTTGTTGTGTTCGATTTTGAGTGATTGAACTCGGGACCTAAGAATGAAGTGAAAAATGACAAGTACAAATGGAATGCTTTGAGCTTGTATGATGCAAGTGTAATGTTAGAGTGATGATACCCTCGTGCCAACTCTCACATTAACTCGTGGGAGTAGAGGTAGCATTCCTACTCGGTCAGAGTTGGGCTCTGGCAGGTCACTTAATGGAGTTAATTGATACTGATATAGAGCGATAAAGAGGGCACTGATACGCCTTGTTAATTGATTGCGTCTCGATGTTGTGTGTTCTAAGATTAGTGCACTGTTGATGACAATTGATTGAGTGGTTTGTACATTCCTAACTATATATCGTGACTTGGAAGTGGGCCAACTTCTAGTCATACAAACGGTAAAACAAACAGTGATTGCAAGTGAGTGAAATGGTCGTGCATGGCAATGAAATTAAGGTAAACGTGATTTGTATTTCAATAAAGCCGCGTGTTTTACCCATGAAAATACCATAGTTTTCATACATGTGTAACTTTTGAGTCATGTGTCCACTGGATACGTAGTACTCAGCCCTACACATTATTTCTAAAATATGCAGGTTGAGTCAGGAGGAGCAACGTGGAGGTTGTGAGCATGTAGAAATAGTGCGGACCAGTGCGTCCCACTAACAAATAAAGGATGGTATTCAGAAATCCTGATATATCTGCTATGTAATATTCAGTTGCATTGAACCTCTGACACTGTATTCTTTCCCGATTTCAGTGTAATTGTTTTTATTTGAGAAACCATCTTTATTGTTAAACTTGTGATTTGTTTTTTATTTGTGACACTACATTCTTGTACTTGCTTCTGTATGATTTATTTGAATATGGGGCGATTGTGATTGTTGTCTGTTCCTTTCTCTAATTATCTCATTGTCGGGTCCCCAAATCCGTGAAAGCAAATGGAGTGTGACAATTTTTTTTGTCATTATTTTGCTTAAGAATATTTTTTTTATTAACTCGTTGTGTTTTTTATCTTAACTTTTGATGTAATTAATCTAAATCTTAATTCATTCTTATTTAATATAAATTTTATCTAGTGGAAATATCTTAAAATACCCAATTTTATAAAACACATTTTTCAAATATTCACTTTTTATAACACATCACAAAAATACTTAAAAGTACAAAATTTTACATGAGAATTTGTTTTATGTGGAAACCGATGCAATTATTGGTATTATGATGATGATGATGATATCATTACCAAAAATGTATTTTTAATGATTTTTTGAAATAAAATATTAATAAGAGCAATAAAAAAAATTTAAAATGTTTGTTTGTAAGAAACAAAAATAATAGATGAGGTAGGAATGGGGTAGGAATCAAGTCTGAATCGGGTCCAAATTCTGACCCGATACAGGCCTGTTCAGACCTGATTCAGACCCGATTCTGACCCGGGTCAGGATCGGGTCTGAACCGATCTTTATCGGGTCAGAATCTGGACCCGATTCAGACCTGATTTCTACCCCATTCCTACCTCATTTGATTTCATTCCTTCCTCATTTAATTACTTCGTTCCTATCTCATTTAATCTCTTTCCTATATACCTAATTTAATTACCTCATTTCTACCTCATTTATTGCAGTTCATACCAATAAATATTTAATTTTTTAAAAAAATTTGGTCAAAATATTTTCTTCAATGTTTTATTTTGTAAACAATAAAATTACTGAAATGAAAAATTGAGAATAATGTCTAATTAGACTAATATAATTCGAAATTCATTTTTTTCAGAAAAAGGACACCTGAAAATTAAAATTTGACAGATTTCGACAGACAAATGTATTTTTGGGTATGTTTGTGATGTGTTATAAGAAGTGAGTATTTTTTATATGTGTATTGGATATAATGGGTATTTTGTGATTTTTCTCTTTTATCTATATAACCGAATCTAATATTTATTTCTTATAGTTGATTCATATAAGCTCACCATGCATGCACAGCCTAACAACAAATTTCATATGTAATCAATTGAGATAATCGCCTCCAAATTTGTCCCAAAACTTTCCATTGTTATTTAATTATAATTTTTGTATTATACCCAAAATATGATATACGAATTAAATAAGTATAACAATTAAACAAATAATGAAAACTTATAAACTAATGAAGCATAATAAAAGGACTGTTGTTTCATAGTATAGAATCCATAAATCCATCACACAGAAATTCTTAGAAAATAAACTTAACAAAAACACGTTTCTTTGCTTCACCATCCATTCTAATAGTTTTATAGTCTAGTATTTCACATTAATTAAAAGTTAAAACCAAATGGTACATAAATAATTCTTTCACATATAATATCTATGTACATAGTCCAATATAAACACCATTCTCTATTACATATTTGAATTATAAATCTCTCTAGCTATTGAAACACAACAAGTGCATATGATCCAATTATACCCAAATCTTGCATGATTTTGCCAATTTTTCCCAAAAAAAACAAATATTTGTTCATCTTTTCCTTTAATTCTCCATGAAATCAACCTCTTGTCCTGATAATTGTAATTGTTCCTCTCCCTTGTGTCTGAATCCTTGTGAAGGCCACCACCGCCTTGCCGGACAGACCCGGTCCGTCCGGCGAGACAAGCGGCCTGCAAGCGAACTCCCCGACGGGATGACGTACCGGCCGTGTCGGCGGCATTAGGATTCTCTCGTTGATGTCGTTGAGCGTCGCATGCCCTTCGAATCCTCCCGGCTTCACCACAGCAAATGGATACACCACCTTCCTCTTTCTTTTCTCGTCGTTACCACCTATAATACATTTGCCCCTTTTGTTTTTTTAGTAAAATCAAATAAAAAAATTCATTTGTTTTATAATTTCAAGAATTTGGTGACCCGAAAAGCATCGCAAGTCTAACAAGATATTATTTCTTTTAAACAAAAAAGTCTATGAACATATATATATATATATGAGTTAAAGGTTAAAGAGATCGATGGGAAATCTCTCTCACTCTTTCACTTTCTCATTCTCTTTCTCTTTGTCTCTCTTTGTCTCTCTCATCCATACACACACACCTAACTAAAGAACAGTTGGTTAGTGCATTTTGGTCAACCCAAATTGCAGTCTTTGTGAGGAAAAGACAAGTAGAGGAAACACTTTGAGGGACAAAGCTGGATTCCAAGCAAAACATATCTAACCCAGCAAAAAAAAAAGAAAATTTGAACCTTTGACGCAAAATAGGTTTTGTTTCTCAGGTGTCCACTGGTTGTCGGCTGATTCCTTCGTCAGCGAAGATGTTGATAATGATATCGATGAGGAATCTGAATTCACCTCCTCATCTGATTGTTTTAATTCTGCCATAAATCAGATATATTTGTTGTTCCAAATCAAATGATAACTTGTTGAGCTCGATCCACACAGATCAAACACTGAAAACTTACCTGAAACAGTGTTGCATTTTGTCGACATTTGAGTGAGGGTGGTGCTGAAATTCTGGATGAGATTTGACGTCCAGCAGTTCTGCATATATTATAAAGAGCTAGCGATAATTAATCTCCTCATCAACTCTCTTATTATCTCTCTATACATACATATATACATGTATTATAGTTGTGTTGAGACCTGGATGGAGGAGTGGGATGAGAGCCTTCTTCTCTTGGAGCTGAACTCAAGCAGCACATCTTGCAGATATCCGGTGGAGAAATGGTCGCATTCATCGTCAATTAATGAATGGTGGTGATGAAGATTTAATTCTGGGCTTCTCTCCATATCTGCTCAATTATGTATACAATAATCACAGTTGAGAGTGATGATATGCATGAGTGTTGGAGAGAGAGTGGGAGTTTATAGAATGGATTGACAAAAAAAGGTGGAATATAATTGAAGGAGAGGAAAAAGAGAAAAAGTGAGGGAAGAAGGGAAGGGCACATACATTGAGACATGTCTGCGTTGAAAACTCCAAGATTGTGGAAATCCCAAGCTACCCAACACTTCAAGCCTATGGACTCTGCTTCATCCATCTCTCTCTCTCTCTCTCCCTCTGCATTACTTACTATCAAATCTATTCATATATCATATATATGTGTCTGTCTTTTTCAAATATTTTATTTTTTTATTGGATATTCTCATCTTTATCTTTTATATATTCAATTGTTTTGCTAATTTAATCCAAAACGGAGAGAGAAAATACGATTTGAAACAAGTTAAGCGTTTGAATCATTGATAATTCATGAAATAATTAAGGGAATTTAGTCGTTCTATTCCAACACTTCAGTAAATAGAAATTATTTTATTAGTGTCACATCATAGGCTATCAAATTTGATTAAATTGATTGCAATTTCATAAAAACATCAACTATTTCATTCCTAGTAAAGGACTAATTCTATATTTTATCTTCCTCATTCATATTAAGGGATTATTTACTCTCAATAAGCTAAAAGCTTATTTTTGTAAATACCATTAACTCGACATGAACATCTAATTGTCTGACATATACTGAGTACTAGTATTCCATTCGTGTGTTGCACAAAATTATTATATTAAATGTTATTAAAATAATTATATTTTTTTAAGTTTTAAGAGACCATTAAATCTATTGAAATACTATATATATTCTAATATGTCGTGGTATCGACGTATCGTAATACAAAGAGTACAACTATATCGTAAATTAATTCATAATTTTTTCTTATTCTTCGAGTTTATTTGTCTTGACTTCGAAACGTATTTGAATTAGATTCTACGATAAACATATTCTATTTTATACTTTCTTTAAATCACTTTTATAAATTAACTTTTTTTTTTAAATTTTCTCCTCCTCTCAATAGTGCTCCTCATTTCTTGATCACTTTTGTAAATTAATTTTCACAATACTTTCTTGAAAGTATGAATGAACAATATTTTATTTTAGATAAAAAAAAAATTCAAGGAATATTTTTTATACTATTTAATTACATAAATTTAAATAATCTTAAATAGAAAGACTCACGGTGTAGTGAAAAAGTGTCGAAATTCATTGCATTCAATCCATTAATTAATTTGATTTCAAGTTTGTGAAATCTTTTTCTGAAATGTAAGAATGTTTACATGATGATTTCATTTCAAGTGGGCCTTGAAATTTAGATGAATTGCAACCACAGAAGAAATAATTATGATTTTCTGTAGATTCAAAGAAAAATTGTGAAATAAAATAAATACTAAGAATATAAAGATTTTTGAACAATTTAATTACATAAATTAATACAATCTTAGAGAGAAAGACTCGCAAAAAAATATAGAAATTATTTATCTTTTTGCTTAAACGTAAGAATGCTTCCATGATGATTTCATTTCAGGTGCGACTTGAAAATTAGATGAATTGGATCCACAAATAATTTATCATCATGTGTTTATGTAGATTCAAAGAAAAATATTGAAATAAAAGAAAATACAAAAAATATAAACATTGTAGAATAAAATGAGATGTGTTTGTCGAACTTTTGTTGTTTTTGTATAAATTAAGTTTGCACGGTTTAGCCATATTTGTGGTGAATTGCATATCAAGCGTTTGATTTTAATAAACCAATATATGTCACATTCAGGTGTAAATATTACATATAATAGTTACTTGTTTGATAGATATGATAAAGGATATAAGCTTTCAACCTAATGTACCTACGCTTTATATTTTTAACATAAATTAATAAATTATAATTTAAATAAAATAAAAAAATTAAATTGGTGTACCCATGATTTATATTTTTAATATATAGATAATACTAATTTTAAGTAACATAAAAAATCAAACTGTGTACTCACATTTTCTATATTTTAGCATAAAGTAAAAAAACTAAATAAAATAAAATAGGAAAAATCGAACTGATGTACCCACATTTTAAAAGTTAACTTATGTCTATTTTTTTACTAATTTAAATTTAAAATTATAAAATAACATATGATATTTGATAATAATTTTATATATAAATTTATATAATTTCTATAATTAATCATAATATTTTAAATAAAATAATAATCTTAATTGATGGAATAATTTTTCCCATTTTTTTATTTATGGGAAAAAAAATAATTGAAGATATAATTTTTGTATAAAAATGAAAATTCTAATATACATATATATGTTGAGAGTAGAATTTGAACTCAATACCTTTTGAATTAAAGATTTATTCTTAGCTCCTTAGACCAATTCAACTATTTCAATATTCTAACAATACTTATTTTAGAAATATACAGATACATATTTTTTTTTATAATTTTGGCGGGAACAGTTGTTTTCGACTTCTTTGCTTTAGTATATACTAGATTTACACCCGCGCGATGCGCAAATATAATTTGGACTTTCCTAATATATAGAAAGATTTATTTAGCGCGAAATTCACAGGTTGATTTGAATAATCCGAGCTAAATATTGAATTTGGGACATAAAAAAAGTTAACAAAAAAAGATTCGCAGATTAAATGGTCACGGAATAAATTTGTTGGCTCCATAGGACAACCTATTTTCTAAAAATAAAATCTTTGATTTTCTTTTTTGTAATAAAATTAAATTATTATTAATTTATCAAAAAATAAATATAAAATGAAACTATTGAATGAGTTGTTTACACTAATTTTATATGTACCTATATTTTAACTATTAAAAATGTTATTTAAGATATATAAATTAAAATACTATTTGAAGATTGGTCACATATAGAAATATTAAATGCTATTTGAAATAGATTAAATTCTTAGAGTTATATAGATATGGGAATTTAAAAAATATATATATAAACACTTTAAATAAAATATATCTCCAATTACACTTACTCTTTAGTAGTCTTACAAATTTCTTTCAAATATTTTCATCATTTATCAAATTTACAAACTTGATGATGATTATTACACTTTTAAGGAAATTTATTTTTCATTAATATTAATATTATCTCATTCGTGATTATTTGAATCAATTAAATTCCTTAACATCCAAACTGATATAAATAATCCCAAATCCCTTCAAAACTTTAAATTACTTATTTATGTATGTATTTTATATCTTTTAGGAGAAAAAAAAGTAAAATTTACTACTCAAAGAAAAAATAATATGTGATGAATAATCGTTAAATAGAGAGTTTGTAATGTTTTTTAGGTAAATAATATGACTAAAATGCAAAAATAAAAAATGTTTTTTTACTGGTATTTGCATGAAATCATTTTCACACTATTTTCAAATTTTTATTTTATTTTTCTTAAGCAAGTGTCATGATCATAATTTATATTACACGTAAAAAAAAAATACGTTGCAATAGGATGTTGTGAAATTGAATGTTGTGAAATTAGTAAGATAAAAATTATATTAAACCACAATATATTTTAATAAAAATTAAATAAGGGGTTTTTTTTGCTGTTGTGGAAAATATATAAAAAAATACGTTGCAATTAATGTTGTGAAATTAGTAAGATAAAAATTATATTAATCCACAATATAATTAGATAAAAATTGAATAAGGGATTTTTTTTTTTTGGGGTGAAAAATACCTATAACTGTTCCCACCTAAATTAAATAACAACTTCTCTCCTTTAATATATATATATAGATTAAATATAATTTAATATTTTAAATTATAAAAATAATGAATTTGTACCAAATTTACAAAAATTAATATATAAGTTATACAAGATTATATAAATTATAAATATAAATAATAAATTTATTAATGTTATATTAATCTATCTTATTACTTTATTAAAATTATTAAATATTACTATCGTATGATTTTTTAAAAATATAATTTTAAAATAATTTGATTTGTTATCATCATTTAGGTTGTCATGTTATTGTATAAATTTAATTATAGTTTGATTATCGAAATTATATAAATTATTGAAATATTGATAAAAAAAATCAATATTTTGTTCACAATGAATAGAGATAATTGTCTTTTATTATGGAATATAGAAATTAAAAATAAGACCGACTATATTTAATGTACAAAATTGATTATTATGATTAGTATTAATTAATAATTATTTAATTAATCATAATGTATTTAAATAAAATAAATTAATAATTTTATTTGATGGAATAATTGTTCCCATCTTTTTATTTTAAAATAATGAAGTAATTTTTGTGTAAAAAAAAATAAAAATTTATCTATATATTTCTCTGAAGCAGGTGAGGGTTGAACACAATGATGCAAAAACTTTAAATCTAACACTTTATACCAACTCTACTATATCTACATTTTTGAAAAATTTGGTTGAAAAATATAGATATATGTTTTTCAATAATTTTAGTGGGAATAGTTATTTTTTCCACTTTTTTACTTTAGTATATATATAGATATAGATTTGATTATCTATGTAAGTATAGCACTATGCCTTAATTTCAAATTCAATCTCAATCAATTTGTAGCTAATAGTCAATGCCGTATTATTAATATGATACATACTAGAAGTAATCAACCTTGTTGAGAGCCTATTTTTGTCTATCAATGGCATATTTCTTATATAAAAATGTATCATTCACTATACTATGATGTTGCCAAATGGCGTGTCGCCATGGATTCTGAAATTGAATCC
>JAPKLW010000227.1:226024-239881 GCA_026898455.1 Plectranthus barbatus
TAATAAAGGGGTAGGTCAGTATTAATTCTGTGGTGAAAAAGAATTAATATTAATTAATTAATTGTGTCCAGGGTTGTGGACATTGGAATTAATTAATTTATAGGCCCATTTTATTATTTGCATTAGGTCCCAGGTCTGGCCCAACAAGTGTGCTGAATTGAGCCCAAAATGGCCCATTAGGGTTTCCAACCCTAGGTCTATAAATAGACAACTCTCTCTCATAAGTTGTAACTCAGTTGAAAAACCCTAAACCTAAGAGAGAGAGTGGGCGCCGTTTTTGAGAAGACAAAAGGAGGAGAATTTTCAAATTCTGGTCCTGCTCATGTCACAGATCTACGGAGTCCTCACCAGTAGTAGATCTGACCAGCACCGGGATACAGATCTGAAGATCTAATCTGGAGAACAACAGATTTCTTCTTTCCTTTTCTTTATTTTCGATTTTCTCTAGAAATTAGTTTTCTAATTTCTGTTTCCGCAGAGAAATCGGATTGCGTGGTTGAATTGGATTTTGGAATTCAAACGCAAAAGATCGGTACAGACACTACGGAATTACGGTAATCTCTCAATCCACAATTATGCATTAAATTCATAGGAGCATGCCAGGATTTTTGTGAATTTAATTATGGGCAATATCCATAGATCGATCCGGTTCAGTTTTGATTTTGGTGATTCGGTTCACGTAAAAACCCTACAAATGAGGCATAGGGATTAGGGAGTATATTTCAATATATTATTATGTTGAAGCATATCATTTATATATATAAATATCTCGTAAATATTTTATAAAATAACGTCTTACAGGAAATACATTTTAAAATAAATTTTTGCTTAAAGTTTTCATATAAAAATTATAATCTAATTTCAACGATTAAATTGTAATTAATCAAAAATCTCAATGATGGAGATATTTGATCAAAAATCAATGAGAAAATAGTGGAAGGAAATAGAATAGGCAGTCAACGGGCATCAAGAGAAGGTGAAAAAGATGGATATGTTTCTTGGGATTGGGAAAATGTGTGCTTAACTTTTTTTCATTTATATGTAGATTTTGATGTGTGGTGGGCCTAAAGTGGGGGACTAAATAATTGCGGTGGTTATGTTATATTATTATACCCTTAAATAAAGGGATTTTTGAAAATACTTACCCTTTATAATATATATTAAAGTAAATGGAATAGTGTTATATCTCCTTAAGGCCGTGCGAGCCGCACCGAAGCCTTCGAATTAAAGGGCACTATTTTTTTAAAATTATATAATAATAATAATATTATATTATTATTTTATCTTACTAGAGCACCATTTAAAAAAGATATAAGATAAATAATTTAATCTTTGACTTAACTTATAAAAAAATTAAACGAAAATAAATTTATATTTAGCCAAATAAAAATGTTTAGCTCAAAATATATTAAGGTTTATTAAAATATCGAATAATATATTAAGATTATTCTACATATCAATTAAGCTATTAAAATTTATATTATTTCTAACATAACACGACAATAAAAATATTAGTCTCTCTTCTAAAATACAAATTGACTGCTCTTTCTTCACTTTTTCATTGATTCTCTACATATTTTCTCTCTTTTTTTATTTTTCAATATCATACAAATGGATTTTAGTATGTAATAACTAATCGCAAATTCATAAGGTAGTCCTTCAATTTTTTAAAACAAATATTATTTATAATGTGAATTATTTTGTAATCATACTATTGTGTAATTTTTTTTAAAAAAAAATTATGTAAGATTTTCTTGTTGCATTTACATGATCTACTATGCCCTTGTTGTAAATTAATTTGTTTAATTTTTTTTAAAATTTCAAAAGTGGTTTTAGATTTCAATTTGTTTGATTTTATTTATTTTGTCTTAATCATATTAATATTATGTTGATCGTTCTTCTTGAGCTATTAAACATTTATCTTGTTCTGAAAAAAAAAAACATAAAGAAAATAGATGATGAAAAAAGTCTTAATAAGTTTGCTTCTAAGGAGAATTATTTTAAAATTATAACTATGCATTTAGTTTATATGATATTATTTAATTTCTTTTAAATTTATTTTAAAATAAAGTGAAATTCAAAAGATGGTTGTGAAGGACTCGAATTTTTTGTTATAAGAAATTTTTGAATGAAATTTGATATTTTAAATAGGATAGATGATTTTAAAATATGTTTTATATTTTTCTTACATTTTATTAATAATTTTTATAATATTTTAATTTAAATAGGTGCAATAATTTTCTGTTTGCACCGGTCCCAAATTTTATAGGCCGGCCCTGGTTACATCGAATTTGTATTTACGTTTATAATGATTAAAATGTTTCTTTATCGTTCCTTATATGGGGGATATTGAATTCTTGATAATGAATCAATGATATTTCAAAATGGACGTATGGCATATAAAATGTGTGAGTGGTGGAATTCAAATGATATTTTTAGTATTTTTATTTTGAAGTTTTGGTTTGCAACTGTTTTCCCTTTTTGGTCTTTTGATTTTGGCGACTTTTTCTTCACTCCTGCTGTCGTGGGGTTACACCAATCTCATGCTTTTCTTTTTTCTTTTTCTTTTTTAATACATATACTACCTCCATCCCATATGAATTGTCCACTTTGCTTTTGGCACAATAACCAATGCGAATAGAGATAGAGGAAATTAGTATTTTATTAGTGAGTGGGTATTAGTTTTCCATTTTAAGTAAGTGGACAATTAAATGGGACGGACAAAAAAGGAAAGGTGGACAATTCAAGTGGGACGGAGGGAGTATTTTTTTTTTATCAGGATTTGTAATTTATTTTATTTTATTTTATTATTATTATTTTTTTTGGAGTGGTTGAAGATTGAGGGTTTGAAAAACATAAATCATGATTGGCATGGTCAAACTTGTAGGTGTGTTTGGACCATGCAATGTGTTGCGTGTGTTTGACGATATGTCTAAACACTGTCAAGTGTCAAATTCCCACTTATAAAGATATTTTTGGATAATATGATACGAGGGTGGGTTGTATTTTATTTTATTTGTTCTTATTATTATTTTTTTTTTAATAATTATCTGTTCTCATTATTGAGAATTCAAAATGCGGATAAAGCAGTTTATAGTTTAGCTAATTTTGGTGCAGAAATTGATGAAATAAAATTTTGCTCTTATAAATATATTTTTTGTTCAGTAAATAAAATCAAAATGCGTGTATATGATAATCGATCCAATAAATTTCTATTAAAAATCGATATTATAAGTAATGGTGTGAATATGTCCCTTAGTTTTTCCCCTAATTTTAGCTTGATATTTGATAACAGGCCCCGTTAATTTGGGGTTGATGGACAAAAATAAAATGAGGTTGTAAGATTTTTCTTATGAATGTATTTGAAATATAATAATAATATTTGGTAGAGAACAATACGAGAGATGTGTGACAAGGAGAGCCGAGAGATATACTAGAGAGAATCGGATTGTATCATTTGAAGATTCTATTTTATTTGTGATAGGGTAAAAATCAAATTTGTTTTATTATTTTTACTGTATACACATTTATTATTATTATTATTATTTTAAATTTTTTTGGACCCTTCAAGTTATTGGTAGGGATGTCAATTTAACACAAAATTTACGGGTCGGTCCAATTAATCCGAGCTGAAAAGCGAGTTAGGATTGACATATTTTTAGCCCAAAATATTTTTAACCGAATAGCATGTTGGATACAAGATCTGCATTACAAGACTGAAAACACTGCAAGTAATTATGTCTAGTACATCAAGTTTTTACAAGTATTATTGCAAGTACTGCTAATACGAGAACAAACAAAATAAAAAAAATTAAATTGAAATATAACAAAATAAAGTGCAATGAAGCGCAACCGAGTCGAGGAAGCCCTCTTCCTGCAAGACAAATTCGCCAACGTAGTGCTCGTTCAACGACAATTGTCCCCAAAGGTAAAACGACTTCGTCCTTTTCGAGGTAGCACCGCAATCCGAAGGCTCCAACGAAATGAATAGAGGTGAAACTGAGTTGCAGAAGAACAACGAAAAAAAATGCAGCAATATGAGGATAATGTTGCAGTATTTGGCTATGTGAGCTAGTCTGATATTTCTACCAGATTAATTGCAAATATAGTGGCCAAATAAATTTATACTCGAATGTCGAACCACAGAGAAAAGATATGTGAAATAGTCCTATGTACTAAAACACACTTTCAGATTAATTGTTTGAGTACTTCAAAATCAGGTTTTGTTTATTAAACTAGGCAGAGAAAATAAAATAAAAACTGATATTAAATAAAACGAAACAAAGATCCTAGGGAAGAAATCTTATTATGGATAACATGTAAGAACCAATTAAATTAACAAGTAAAATACTGCAATAATGATATATTTCCTTGGTCGGACAAATATAACATAGATTACTAATTAGTGACTATCTCCTCTCGGTCTCAAGAACACCAAATTAGTCAATCTCATAAGCAAATCAGTTCAATTCCAACAGTCTAATACATCTCAACTGGACAATATAGAGTATACCATGCATTCCTAATCCCATTATCAATATTCACCTCTCGGTCCTTCTATCAATAGCTAGACATCTAAATTAATCGTCACCTCTCGGTCCTTGAATCAATTTAGAATTAATAAATAAATACAGGAATCATGAACCTAATTAATTAATCCTAAACATGCATCCAAAATAATATTCAAACCCTAGAAATAAAAGACATAATTAAACTGAAATAAACTTGCATTAAAAATAAAAACATAAATTCAGAAATGCATAAAATTAAAAACAAAAACCCCAACTACATAAATTAAGGTTGAGAAGGATATATGAACTAATGTTCATACAGGGATTGAAGTTCACTGAATAAACTAGTCTAGAGGGGTATTTATAGTATTTATTTGGGCTTTACAAGACTGAATTCTATAAGAGATAGGATTATATTTGATGAATATCTATATCTACACATCCTTTATTGAATATATCTTCAATCTTGAGTTTCTAAGGCTTCCAATTTGATATATCTCTTCAATTTTGATCAATTCTCGCCCAAGATTCGTGAAAATCTTCCAGAAACTCGTCAAAAACACGTGCGTCGGTCGACGCAAAGTCCATGTCGATCGGTTTCGGCTGGGTCGATCGATTCTGCGCGTCCTAATGGTTTTGGCCATAACTTTTGCTCCCGAACTCCGATTGACCCGATTTCAGTTGCATTGGAAAAATGATTCAAAGATATTTCGATGTCCATGATCTATTAGCTCAAATTCAAAGTGTGGAAGAAGTCGTGATTGTTTCTTTAAACATCCACTGCTTTCGGTACGAATTTTCGGTGAATTCGACCTCAAACCCGCAAAAATACACCACTACAAGCGCAATACCCTCCTAGAGTGACTCATGCAATAAAAATAACTAGAATAAACTAAAAGGCAACTAAAAAAAAGATAAATCAAACCAATAATGAGTGAAAATATGAACTCATCAAACTTGCCCAATGGGAAGCCTGGAGTTTCTTTGATGCAACCAAGAGCTGAAGATGATAAGTAACCTGCCAAATCACAATAGAAGAGAGAAAAGAAATGCCACCGTGTTTGTGACTATTCCTCTCAGTCCAAATAAACCACCCGATCAAGCAAGAAACAAGAAAACTAATATGCATCGGAGCAGCATGTGGGAAAGAATTACGCCAAGAGGTAAGAGTGTGTGCAATGGTGGATTGAGTGTGTGCAGGTGCAGAAGGAAACCAGTGAGCAAAGGATGTCCAAATAGATCTTGCAACCTCACTCCAGAGAAATATAGGTTCAATAGATTCAATCTGTGTTTTTTACAACAACCACAAGCAGACGCCAAGGAAATACCCATAGATTGAATTTTGACATCAACAGGTATACGATCACGTAAGAGACGCCAAAGAAAAATAGAACTAGTAGGAGTAAGACAAGAATGCCAAATATCACCAAAGAGAGGGAAGGGGGGAACTCGGTGTCTAACCTGCTCCCAAGCAGAGGCAAGGGAAAACTCACCACAAGCTGTCAGAGTCCACCGCGCAACATCCCTTTCACCCCACATCACCGACAGAGAGCTCACAGTATCAACAAGGTTCACAGGAATATTAACAAGAGTAAAAGCCGCATGCAAGGCATTCAAATTCCACATATTATTTACATAGTAGTTAAAAACATCACGATCACCTAATTGGAGATTACTACCCAAAGAAAAGAGAGGGGTGTCTCCATACCAGATATCATCCCAAAAACTGATTTTACCTTCACCCAGCGACCACCTCATGAACTAATGTGCTTTCATACCATCACGGAGAAGCCGCCGCCAGGGTCTACTGTCATGATAGGAGTAGATCAGGTGGTGAGGCTGAAGGCGACCACGATGACAGTACTTAGCCCATAGAGAATCTTGTGCCCGGAACCTCCACCACAACTTCCAGCTGAAGTCAGTGACCAAATCCTGAAATCTTCTAATACCAAGGCCGCCTTCCTTCTCAGGCAAGCAAATATCCTTCCAAGAGTCCCAGTGAATTTTTCGAGCTTCTCCAATTGTGCCCCAGAAGAACCGGGCAATCATCCGTTGGAGCTTCTTAAGGAATGTGTCCGGCGGCTCCATCACTTGAAGGATATGAAGAGGCATAGTGGCAAGAGTACTCTTGATTAAAGCAAGCCTGCCCCCAAAAGAAAGGTGGCGATGAGACCAACTGTGAAAGCGGTTGCTCAACTTATGTCTGAGGTCAAGGAAGAGAGAGACCTCGACATATCCACGGTAAATCAGGACTCCAAGGTAGATGAAGGGAAGAGAACCATGCCTGAAGCCACTCAACCTCTTGATCTGCCCTTGCCAAACATGAACAAATTTGTGAAATAGGAAGAAATTGCTCTTCTCATGGTTAATTTTTTGCCCCGATACATTAACATAATAATCCAAACACTGAAGAAGCTGAGTCACAGAGGATGAACTGCTCTGGGAGAAAATGATGATTTCATCAGCATAAGAGAGATGCAAAGTCGGAAATCCATGCTTTCGAGCATGGAACTACATATCAAGATCTGGGAGAATGAGCTTGTCCAAGATCCTGGACAAATAATCTGCTGCGATGACAAACAATGAGGGAGAGAAGGGTTCCCCTGTCGAAGTCCCCGAGATGACTAGAAGAAGCCAGAAGAGGTGTCGTTGACCAGAACAGAAAACCAGCAGTGACTGATACACTTACAAATCATATCGGTCCATTGATCAGAGAAACCCATGTGCCTGAGAGCACTCAAGAGAAAGGGCAATTGAACACGATCATAAGCTTGACCTATATCCAACTTTAGAGCAAAATTTGGAGTTGGCTTGCAAACATCCAAATCAAAAATCAATTCTTGAGCAAGCATAGCATTGTCGTTGAGCAATCTACCCTTAACAAATCCACTCTGATTGGGAAAGATAATGCACGGGAGAAGAGAGGCCAACCGAGAAGTTAGTAGGTTACTGATAATCTTGTTGGTAACATTGCAGAGACTAATCGGCCTGAAATCCGCCCAAGTATCAGGATTATCTTTTTTGGCAAGTAAAATGATAGTGGTAGCTGTGAAACTCCATGGCATGTGTCCACCTCCAAAGAAATCCAACACAGTTGCGCAAACATCATCACAAATAAAATCCCAGCAGTGCTGAAAGAACAAGGAAGAGAAACCATCGGGCCTTGCACAACTATTCCCATCAATGTTGAACACCGCTGCTCCAATTTCAAAGGGATCTGACAAGGCAATGAGATTATCAATATTGAGTGAAACTGGGATAGTCTCAAGGCAGCTAAAATCCGGAGTCCCAAGATTAACCATGTGAGGGGAAAGAAGATCCTTGAAGAAATCCACAGCAGAGTTGCTAATATCATTTTCAGCAGTGAGAATTCGGCCACCGCTCTTATTCTGAGGGATTCGAGACTTGATTTTTTTTTCACCCAACCGTGAAAGTATTTGGTGTTTCTTTCACCCTAGCAATCTATCTGACCGCAACTTTTTGTCTCCAGAAATCTTCTTCCATTCGGAGCCTACCAGCATAATGAGCAATACATTTGTGGAGCTCAGTGCAATTTTCTGGCGAGGAGTGAGAATTGTAGGCAACTTGGGCATTAGAAAGTTCAGTCCAGGCAGACAGTGCCCGATCATGAATATTCCCAAACACCTGGCGGTTCCAGGTTCAAAGAAACTTTTTGGTGCGGGAGAGCTTAAGTTGCAGATTAAACATACCATGAAAACCAGTAGGCTCAGACCACATTCTCTTCGCATCCTCCTTAAAATAATGGTGGCGAATCCACATATTTTGGAATCTGAACGGTGACCTCGAAACAGCAACAGAAAGCTGACAAGTGACAAGAAGAGGTCCATGATCAGAGAAGACCCTGGGGAGACACTCAACTTTTAAGGAAGGGAAGACAGAAGACCAAAATTCACCAATCAGAACATGATCAAGTCTTTCTTTTAACCCAGAACTCTTTCTTTTCCAAGTGAATATGGGGCCAGAAAAACCGGGATCAACAAGCTAACAATCAGTAATAGTCTCAGCAAAGTCCATGATCTCAGAGTGTCTATCAATAGAGCTCCCAACACGCTCATCTTTGCTTAGAAAAATGTTGAAATCTCCTCCCACAATCCAAGGCTTACCATCAACATCAATAGAATGTGTTCTGAGTTTATCCCAGAGTGGATACCTTTCTTGTCTGGAGCTCTTTTCATACACCACAGAAATAAAAATAGGTTGAGAAAGAACACCTCCAGAAATTTGGAGATGAAGAACCTGTTTTGAGTCATCAATCACATCCACGTAGAGCTGATGATCGCAAAAAAAAAAAAAAAACAAATCTTGTTGATGCAGTTGGAGGAAACCAAAGGAAGACCCAACCTGTGGCTTAAGAAATTAACATCTGGCTCTGCAACCATAGGTTCGCAGATAGCAACCATGGAGAGTTTATGAAGTTGAATAAGACTGTGAAGATGATGCAGGGATGCATTATTACCCAATCCCTGCATATCCCAAAAGAGTAGATTGACATTCATTGAGGATGAATCCCAGCCGTGGGAGCCTTCGGGGTGCCAGATGCACAAGAACTAATGTCTGGCTGCAGGGATAGATCTGGGGAATCTTCATTCATTGAATCTTTGAAAACCTCATCTGTCTCCATAGCAAACATATCATCATTACGAGTATGCCTTTTTGAGGTTTTCGATAAGATGGATTCCTCTTCTCTTGAAAGACAATCAAACCGGTTGGTAAGAAGTTGGTTTCTATTTTTGCTAGATTTTGGACTAACTGGACTAGTAGGAGGTATTTCTTTTCTGGATAGAATGCAAGATGAGCTGTCCATGATGTCTGATTGGGACAAGGGGAGTGCTTTTGACATGCTGCTACTACCACCCTAATTTCTTTTCCTCCACTCTTTATCATTTTTTCCCCCTGCTTTTTTCTTTGTGGGGACTGGAATAAATCCCTTATCCATTGGATCCCCAAAATTGTTTGATTCTTTCTCATTGTTTTTTCCCTAGTGTCATCGAGGGGAGAGAAACCCATCGCAACTCTTGAATCATTGATTGTCTCAACAATGTCTGGGGAAACTGATTTCTTTTCTGGGGATGAAGTGACTTTCTGTTTACCCTTAGCATTGCTCTGAGAACCTGCAAACTTAACATTATCTCGGCGAGTAGGCCGGGGATTCTTTCCATTTTCATAACAAACATCAGAGGTATGACCAACATGTTTGCATTCAACACAGTATTTAGGCAATTTCTCATAAAAAAACACGTTGCTTAAAAATGGACCCATTTATGTTCAATATTATTTCATCAAGCACAGGGCAAGTTAGATCAATTTCCACACAAACTCTAGCATAAAAAAATCTCTTTTTTTTTTTTTTCCAGCTAAAGCAACATCAGTTTGCAACGGTTTACCAATTATGGCTCCAATTTTAAACAGAAGTTCATGATCATAATAGTGAACATGTAAGTCAGGCAACTTGCACCAAGTAACAACTACATGGGTTTCAAAAGCAGGATGAAACTCAGGGGTCCAAGGAAACACACGCATGGGGATCCCTCAACATACCAAACAGGTAATTCACTAACACGCTGAAGCATTTTCACATAGTCACTTTTTTCATGCAAACGAATTAAGATGTGATTAGCATTCAGAAAAATTCCAAGAAAGAGAGCCACATAGAGAGATGTTACTGAGAGCCTTGTCGATGAAATGGGGGGCTGGATGTTGTGAGAGAACTTTCCAACCAGAGCAAGTCCCAAGCGATCTGCAAGAGAAGAAGTCTCTTCCGAGGAAAGAGTGAGCATAGGTTTACCATCATGAATGCTAACAGTGCCAATATCTTTAATTGTAGCATGGTCAAAAGCGATTACTCCACTGTTACGTGCAGGAGCTTTGAATATTTCAGCTATGGATTTATGAGTTGGAGGATTATTTTGGTGAGTGTTGCTCTTTGACTGTAAAGGATCGCTAGCTGGTTGAGGAGGGCTAGGCTTCGATGATGGAGAATAAGAGTTTAAATGGGCTCCCCAACATGGAAGCTGCGTGCGGCTGGTTTGGATGTTGCAAGAGGTGGGAATTCTTTAGAGTTGAGTGGGGGGGTTGAAGCAGAGATACTAGGTGATGGTGCAGGTTGAGGTTGTTGGGTGTTCAAAGTACAATTAAATGAAGTTGATTGGTCAAGCTGAGTATTGTAAGGAGAAGCAACAGAGATATGAGGAGGTGAGCCGACATCGTGAGGGTGTGCGGGCAACGAGATGTCGACGATGGGTAAGGTATCACCAGGTGGGTGGGCAATCAGATGGGTTGAGTTATGGATGGTGAAAGAAGGCTGGGGGGTTGTCGGACATGGGATGGGTAGGTTGGAGATAGGAGATTGAGAATTAATTTGGACTTGGCCAAAAACAAATGGAGGTGGGGGTCTGAAATTGGCCCAAAATTAAATAAATCAAATCCAGAAGTTGGCCCAGCAGCCTTAGTAATTTTTGCCTTGTTATTTAGCCCAACATGAGAAAAAATCTTCAACTTGCCACTAGGGCAAGCCGCCGCCGCTGCAGAGGAGAAGGCACGCGACTGATGTTTCAAACCCATCAATGGCGTCGACGCCTTCATCACCTGAGAGGAGGAAGCTCCGATCTGAAATGATGACGGCTCCAGCCCGCCATGAAACCATTTAAACTTGGACCAAGAACACCTGGAGCGGACGTTGCACATGAATCCTCCACCGGAATCAGGGAATTAACGTCGGCATCATCGCGTGAAGTTAGCACAATAACATTTGGTTTGATGTTCGTTGCCATCGTTAACTCGATGGGATCTTCCTCAAATTTTGACATTTCATAATTCAGAAATCCCATTTTCTTCTTTATTCGAATTTCAATTTTTTTCTAGAGCTGAATGTTTAACCATGGAGAGTTTGGGGAAGTGGTTGTGGTTGGTCGGTGAAGAAGGAGCCGAACGGGCTTGGGAGTGGCGGGGTTCTCCATGACCAACGGCGGAAAGTTGAGCTGCGATTTCAAAGTTCGTGACCATTTTTGAGACAAAGCCAGAGCGAGCTGAACTGGAATCCATATCTATAGAGGAAGAAGACGGCGGCGGAGATGAAGGATTGGTGGAAAGTGTTGAACGTGGTTTGAGATGGGTGGAAGGAGAGTTGGAAATTTTGTAGATGTTTTTTTTTGAGGCAGCATATCTTTTCAAACCAGAGCTGGTTGAAGGAGAAGGAGAAGTAGGAAGATGATTGGGTTCCATGATGGTGGCGGTTGCCGGCGGCGGAGGGGGTGACGGTGACGGACAGTGGAGGACGGAGGAGGTGGGAGGGTGGTGGAGAGGAAGAAAGAGAACGCACCAAGAACACATCCAAAACATGAAATAAACTTCAAAAGGAAAAAAAAAAAAAAAAGGAAAAAGAAAATAGAAATAAAAAAGGAGAACACAAGATTTTGTCTTGAAAAAACCAAATATTGACTAAAGAACATGCAAAATACATGGAGGAGGTACAAGAACTATTTTGGCAGCATTTTAGTGTTTTTTTAGAGAGAGAGAATTTTTTCAGTTTAAAGAATTAAGTTTCACAGAACAAGTTCACATGAGTATACATAAGCATGTCTCTTGGTACTAACCTCGAAGGGCATTAGTTAAAATATTTTATTTATGACTAATTGATTATATGTTTTAGGACATGAAGAGATATTCCCTCCTCATTTAAATTATGTATCCATTTTTTTTTAAAAACGATGTGTTACAAAAGGTAATTTTAAAACTATATTTTTCCTACAAAGAGGAATTGGAATTTATATCTCCATTTTCAGTTCTTTGCGCCTTACTCTTCTTTCGAATAATGATTTATAGAAATGAACTTAAATTTCTTTCATAAATTGTCATATGCATAATTAAAAAGCAATGATGATCGTGAATCCATGCAAGAGGTGCGTTGCACGAAAATCTCCAAATTATAGAGACACTATTTTATAAATTATTAAATGATATTGTATTATTAATTTAAGCATCGAAGGAGCTGATGCTCCAAGGACCAAACTCAACCAAGATTTGGATAAATTTTGAGAAATCTATCTTAATCAACTAAGAAAATATATTTCGATGAGAATATTGAAAAGGTATGTAATTTTATAGATTTATTCTTATCTTCATAATGTTAGAGAAATTTTCCCATCGATAATTGTTGGTCCCAAATTCGAAAGAAAAAATGTGTCCGGAAGCTAAGGTGTGTGGGACTTAGGTTATATGTCAGTTGACAAGAGATTTAGTCAATTGCCTTCAGAAAATTTTAACTTAGTCTAGCAGCTTTAAGGATTCAGTTTATCGTTATACATCAACAACCGAGCTTAATTGTTGGGTTTTAAACTTGACCAAGTGGCATAAGAAATGAAAGAGCAGAAAATATAGAAGACAAAGAATTTAGTGGTTTGGATCTTAATTTATCCAGCATCCACTCTTCGTTCACATGAAAGGGAATCACTAACTCAGTTACCACACAATACTTTAATAAGGTTGTAACTGTAGTTCTTCTCTAACAAGAAGTTTCTACTTACAGATATAGAGCTCTTCAACTTCCGAGCTTTACCACAAGATCTACACTAGCTAGATTATTTCACCAACTTTTGGGTTGTGGCTTTGAGTTCTCCACAAGAACATTGATTCAGTAGATAGTTTTTTCTCCAATGAATAAGAAAATCTCGAATCCAATTACGTGCTCAGGCAAGTAATTGAACTCCGGTGGTCTCTAGCTTAAGATAGCTTGGAGACCTCGTGATATATGACACAGATTAGCTGAGAGCTTTCACAACGATGAGAACTTAAATTTTTAATCGTAACCCATTGTGTTGCAAGTATCCATTGATGTACGATCTTATACAGTTTGCAGACTTCTTCAACTTTTTCAGGTTTTTTTACAAAAGCCTACATATATTCTTTTTTAATCCAGTTTGAGGAAGATCAGCTCTGATTATGCTCTGCACATTTTAGCTCTTATAATTTTGTCTGATCTCAGTTATCTATGAGATAATTGATTGTGAGTAGTCCTTGTGCTAACTGACTATATATGATATCAATTGATCGACTTTAGTGTGTTAACTAATGACCAAGTCAGTTGAGCTTGATCAACTTTCTCTCTTTAGTTGTTAGATTTTCTCGAACTGATGTTCTTTATCACAACTGGTCAGCTCTCTCTTCTTATCATGTTGGTCTCAAAACATAAAATATAATATGTAAGGAAAGTCTTAAGTATGAATGAACCGAAATCGACGATTACTCTGTCAGTTTATTACTTTGAAAATAGATTAAATATAAAGCTAATAGGTTAATGTTTTTCATTTATACTCCAACAACTTAATAA
>JAPKLW010000227.1:249469-307032 GCA_026898455.1 Plectranthus barbatus
CTAAACATAAATATATCAATAAAATGCACAGATTGAGTGTTTATCAATGTCCTCAGCAAGAATGTGCCTTATCCCAAAGATATACAAGACTTTTCCTTTATTGACTCTTGATGCACACTAAAATCAATCAACAAAAGCTAATTATATTCTAGTGCGAATGCAAGAATAATATTAATCCAAGTTCTTCTACCCTTTTCCCATTAGAATACTTGATATTTAAGTATTGCTTTTGTATCTAAGAATGGTCAAGTCGTTGAGTTTGTGTCTAATATAAGCAATAAAAGTAAATCAACTATCTATCTGAAGCTAGAATCAAAACATGAAACATTTCAACATTCATTATCAACAATCTCACACTTCCACTCTTTTACAAGCAATTGCAAGCATCAATCACAAGGTATCAAATTCAACAATTATGAAACAAAGGACATTGGTAGAAATCCACATTGAATCCAAGATATTGGTTTGAATAATACAAGCAATCATTTAATCCATTCAAAGATGATCAACCTATCCTATACTTCCTATCTCCCTTAGTACCGGCAAGATAAGAGTAGATGAAATTAGATACACAAACAGTTACGTTATAGCACCTAATTCCACTCCAAAAAGTCCGTAAGTTATCGACCTATAGGCAATCTTCGCACAGGGATTGGATCAAAACCTATATGCATCTACACTTTTCACAACACCTCAATCCTCCTGTTGGCTGCAATCTCGATGTCTATCACACACATAGTTGGTTAATGCCTACACTATGTGATTTAAGAAAAGGCTCAAGTGAGTGCAATCAAATGAATGGAGGTAGACAAACAAGTCAAGCTCAATCAATCAATTTAATGCTTCAATCTGCCAATATCCAAAGGTATTTAGCTAGACATACCTTTAATTCGATTCAATTGAAAAGACAAAATGCACAAATCCATTTCAAAGATAAAACAAGAGAGAAGTTTCCCCCAAATGCTTGGATTTGGACTTTATCTATGCCTTGATCATCTTCAATCTTCCAATTGGATTGGATTTGCCTTAGATCCACCTTGGATGAGGTTTAGAGTGAGTGTGAAGTGGAAATCTAGAGAGTAACCACTCAATATTTTTTATCCAAAAGTCATTTCCCCAATTGTCCTTCCACCTTTTATAATAAGTTCCCAGACCTCAATTTCGTCCCAGATGAAATCGGCTCGACCCGGATGCTTCAAAACTAAAAAGCTGCCAAAACAGCATGCTCGGGTTTGCCCTGGATAGAATGAGCTCGACCGGAATTCGTCTTTGTCTGGCAGATCCTAGCCGAGCTGAGTAGGGGTTCGATCGAGCTCTGCCAGACAGAGGCAAATCTTGACCGAACCCAGAAATGTCCGGACCAGGATTAGGCTCTAAAATCACCCTGCTGCTCCCTTATTTCATCCGGGTCAGTATTTTCCATGCATAAACACGATCTGGGTCGATTTTCACCATAATTGGGCCAAACTTGATGAAAAATGCTCAATTCTTTCCCTACACAACAACAACATAACAAAACACGAAAAAAAGACAAAAACATACGAAAACCATATGATATGGGGGTGAAATGAATGCAAAAAAGCACTCAAACATATCAATAAATCGGTCATTTTATACACATATCAACTCTAACAGTTCTGTTGTCTATGAAGGAAACTTCCATGACTTTGTTGTCCATTTTGAATGATAGAAAAAGATAGAGTTCTCTAAGACTATCTCTAACAGTAACCACTTCAATCATCCAATCATCCAACCATCCAACCACTTTAATATGTAATTAGTTTCTCTTTCTTCCACATCATCAATATCATCTCAACCCAACCATAATAATTTTACATATTTTATCAGCAACCACCCAACCATAATATTATATATAATTTTATTTTCAAGATTAATAGTTATAACTAAAATAACTAAAATTATAAATTAGTAGTTATAATTAAAATAATAAAAGTTATAAATTGTAAGGCAATTAAATAAAAGTAAATTTCATTTATCAAGTAAAATAAAATTACATTGATTACATGAACCAACATTGAAAATAAAACCTTTACATGAAATTAAACCACACATCTAAATAAGACAGTTCTTATTGATTATTTTTCATAAATAGTGTCAATACAATATATTGTAATGTATATATATATATATTAATTTAAAACTAAAAAATATATAAAATAAAATTAGTCTATATATGTAGATGATAAAAAATTATGAATTTTGATATGTTTTTTTATTTATTTTTATGTTGTTAAATAAAATATATATCAATTTTTATTCTAGATCTAAAAAATCTTAAAAAACACACGTCACAATATCGTAGGTTAAGAAAAAAAAAAATGGTGGGACCATTAAGGTTGGATCCAATTGCATTCCAACCGTGGTTGGTTCCTTTCTCTAATTTCATTCCATTTTTTATTTTCTTTTTTTCTTCTTTTTCATACGTGGCGGCCAACCACATACACAAATGATCTCTGTTAAAGTCAGTCTAAGACCATCTCCAACTCACAATGTGATTTTCCAGTCCAGTTTTTCAGTTTTTTGATATTCATCTCGAACCAATAACTCTATTTTTTTTCTTTTGTCAATTTAATTTTTTATTATCAATTTTTTATATTATATATTAGATATATTAATATGATTTTAATATTTTTAATTATTAATACAATGACAATTACATGAAATTAAAAAATAATTCCTGAAATAGATAAATTTGAGCAATTAAAGTGTAACTTTTAAATATTAGAGTCAATTCATAAAAATAATAAAGACTAAAAATAAAATTACAGTTTAGAAAGATAAAAGTAATTCAAACCAAACAATTAATAAACTACCAATATTTGTAGAGAAATTCTGAGAATATTAAAACATTAGGAATATAAACTAAAAAAAGAAATTACAAAAAATGGGGCAAAAATGGCAGCCGACATCATTGCCCACCTCCAAACCCTAATTTTGTACCGCCAACACCATTGCCACTTCCGCCATCCCCGTCGTCATCACCTCGGTCAGCATCGTCTTCCCTTTTCTATCAAAGTAATTGAGAAGAAATTAAAAAAAAACCTATCCCGTCACCCCATCCCCATCTACAGTGCCCGGGGATCCTTCCCGGGCTACTCTGTGTGGATGGGAACTGATCCCGTCCCGGAGTAGCAGAAGAGGCCTACGTTGGAGAGGTTGCCGGGATTCTCCCGAGTTGCATTGGAGATGTTCTAAGAAGGTAGAAAATTTTGATCTCCATGATTTTCTGTTGTTCTCTCTTATATAGATGATCGTAGATCCAGTTTATCTTGAACAATTTTGTTACAACTCCATGATAACACTATATAGGACTTTACAAGTTTCGTACAAACTAGAGCTATTCTAGAGACTCTTTAAATTAGTGATTTTTATACAATTTTCGACACATCAAAACTGTTGAGTTTGACAAACCTATGTCCCACATTGAAAAAACAAGGATGGTATTTCTTGTATATAAGAGTCCACCCAACTCCATTAGTATGAGGCATTTGGGGATGGAAATGCACAAATGCTAAACCGTGAGGGCTTTGGCCCAAAGCGGACAATATCATACCAATGTCGTGTGGTCGGTTCCCCAAACAGATTGGTGTAGTGAATGTGGAACGAACACGTGGTACCTTAGTTCCAGCAGGTTTGGGGGATCGAGGTGGTGGTGGAATCTAGAGTGAATGTGGGAAGTCTTCAATTCGAGTGGGGATCATCTCTGAGTGCCTTGTGTCGAAAGCTTCCTGACAGTGGTGGTCAGGCGACGGGTGTTCCGTTGGTTTACGACGGTGCAAGATGAGTTGAGATAGATCAAAGCTTAAAGGGAGGAGGAAGCCTTCAATAAAACTCGATACAATGGGTTGCTTGTGTCGAAAGCTTCCTGACAGTGGTAGTTAGGCGGCGGGTCCTGTTAGTAAATAGCGGTACAAAATGAATTGTGATAGAGGGGAAGGATACGTGATTGTGGTCCTTGGGTTTGAGGGGATGATTATTGGGATTGGCAAACCCAATTGTCCCACATTGGAAAAACAGGGAAGTAGTTTGTGTGAGATATGGAAATATATAGTGTATATCTTGTTTATTTGTTGGACAAGATTTATCCTTATCGGTATATGATTTGGATAGGTATTAATCCATTTAAGATAGATTATGATTTAGATATCTTTACCATATCAGGATTGATATTCCTTATGTATCTAGGAATATATCTTTATAAATACTCCTACTTCACACCATTGTAAACTGGCCCAAACACAATGTAGCTGTTAGGATAAAGACTAGTTAGTCTAGAGGGAGAGTAGGGTTTGTGTTCCCTAATAACTCTGTAACCCTATAATTGTGTTCTTCATCTTGAATAATATATATAGCCTGTGTAGGCTTGGAGAGTGGACGTAGAGTTTACGCTCGAACTACTATAAATCTTTGTGTCGTTTATTTTTCTGTTTGTTATTTGTGTCTGCAATCACTCTATTTCACAACAAATTGGTGCGGTGAATGTGGAACGAACACGTGGTAACCTGGTTCGAGCAGGGTTCAGGGGACCGGGGTGGTGGTGGACACTGGAGTGAATGTAGGAAGCCCTCAATTCGAGCAGGGATCGTCTCTGGGTGCCTTGTGTCGAAAGCTTCCTGACAGCGGTGGCAGGGCCGATCCTGACCAATTGGGGGTTTATAACAACAAACCAAAAAAACAAATAAATTTCAAATAAATTATTGAAATAACTTAGATCTTCTAGCATTTGAGAGGCAAAGTCATTGATAAGATCTTCTAAATCAAGTTTTTTTAATGTCTCATTTTCCATGCATAAGATTGATAATCCATTTAACCTTTCTTGAGACATAGTTGAACGCATATAAGATTTTAATAATTTATGTTATGAAAAGCTTCTTTCTGTCGATGCTACAGTGATAGGTATAGTCAACAATATTCTATATGCAATAGAATCATTAGGAAAACAATCTGATGCTTTAACAAATTCAAGAACTTCAATAATAGACTTTAATTCTCTTGGTAAACACTTTTGTAGCACTTGCAACTCATCATTCACATCAATATCAAATTTATCATTATATTTCAAAGCATCTTGAATCTTAAAGCACCTTTCATGCAATTAGTTCTCATCCAATGAACATAATACTGCATGATTAAACAAAAAGCCAAACATACCTTCGAACACCTTAAACTGATCAAATCTTCTCTTCAAAGATAAAATAGCAATATCCACTATATCTATGAAATAATTTATCCTATAAGATTCCTCGGCAGATAATGAAATATCTTCTTCACAAGTTTCATCAAATTGTTTCTTTCTAAGAACTTTATGTTTTGAGGGAAAAATAGGATCAATTTCCATTTTAGCTGCAAGTTCTTTAGCTAATGTCATATCCAATCAAAGCCTTCCTACCTATATTTTTCAAAATAAGTAATCAAGCCTCTCAAGATAACTATTGTGTTGGTCACGAAATCAGAATGCAAAATTGTGCAGCGGAAGGTATATAATATGCAGCGGAAGTAAAAATGACAGTTGCACTTGTTTAATAAAAAAGTGTATAGTAAGTTTTGTGTGTTTAGAAGACTTAAGCTTAGTCCTGTCATGATTAAGTTAGTTCCACAATATATACTCTTCAATACTTAGAAGTATTGAAGGTTTCAAAGTCAGTTGGTGAAACAGAAAGACAGAGCAAGAATGTAAATATAGTTGTAAAGAGCACACAAGACTTATAGTGGTTCGGATCTCAATATCTGACATCCACTCTTCAGACCCAAGGTCTGGATAATTTACTAAATACAAGCCTCCTTACGATCTATACACAGCCCGTTGGCTCCTCCGTCCTTCGGTCTGCTGTGGCACTCACCGAGGAACTCTTTGTAGACTCAGTCTTCAGGTTGAAGTGAGGACGACACCCCGCAGCCTTCTTCCCAGTGGTTGGATGTTTACTTGTTCTTCCCAGAACTCAGGTGGTTAGCATACGCCCGTGAAAATTAGAATCCCAGACTAGGAAACTGACTGCTATGAATATATCTCAGAAAGATCTATTCACCAAGAAGAGCTTCAGCTAAAAGCTTCAGCCTCGTGCCAGGATAAGTTAGCACGATGGGTAACTTGAGTCGGAGACTTAAGTCTCGTGTTAGAAAACACGGAAACTCAAGCAGAGAGATGGCCCAACAGATTGCCCTTTGTCTTCTCAAGACTATCAAATTTTGAATTCTGTTCAGGTAATCGTTTAAGGTTAGAAGGGCAGGCCTTTATATAGAGGAAGACCTTTGGCAATTTGAATTTCAATCCGTTAGACTCATGGATTATATTGTCCAATCGTAGCCCATGCCATAGGTCTCCTTTCTGCTCTGCTCTGTTGCGTCAGTGTACGATACGCTAACTTTATGTCAGATTTCTTTTCAGCCCAAGGAATCCCAGTTTGGATAACCTCGTACTGACTTGGGCATATTTGGATGCCTGATTTTGACTGAGCTTCAATAACTTCCGAATTGCTCAATCTTTAAAGGTATAGACTCTTATACTGATTTTGAAAGTCAGTACAGTTTAGCCCTCACACTGATTTCCCAGGGTCAGTATGGTATACCCTCATACTAATTTCTCCTTATTAGTATGGAAAATCCTTAACTGATTTCTCCTTAGTCAGTTCGGGAAAGCCCTCATACTGACTTCTCTTGGTCAGTATGGATTGACCTTAAATTGAGTGCTCCAACACAGTTTTGGGTCAAGGCTAGGCGTGATGATAGTCAGTTCTTGAGCATTCTCCTTTGCTTAGTCTTCAGCCTAAGTTCTATTACAACTCGATCGATCCTATACAAGGATTACAGTTTAGAACTCTAGAAACTGGAAAAATTGGCAAAGATGGCTTACAATCATTGACCCACCAAAACAACAAAAAGTAAGGAAGGATTTCTCTAACAAAAATCCAAACAATTTCCGTCTTTTTTGGTGTGGTCAAAGCCATCTAGTACCTAAGCAGATGAGGTGCGGATAAATTTAGAGTTTTTACTGTTTTGACAATTTGTCGCATAAACTCAGAAAAGTTCCCCCTTAATGTCAACTTTTTTACTTAAGATCTTCTCCTTATAAACTCAGAGTGATATTGCTCGATTGATTTTTTCTAGTCAGTTTAGAGCAATTTAAATCTTAAGAAGGGGAGAGAGAGTTAGAAGCCTGCTGATTACACTTGGAGTGTGTAAATTCAGCGTTTGAAGAATGAAGACCTTTGTCGGACAAAAAGATATTGTCATCAACAAGTCAATTTACCTTTTAATAATTTTGATTACAAGTACAGGGATAAATTAATAAAAAGAAACCTATTACAAAACTATTACAAGTCTATACTAGGCTGCTTCCGGTCTTCATGACGTTATTCAAACTAGCGGCTGCTTTAGTTTGTGCAATGAGGAAAGCTTTCTAGAATTCCCTCATGCCGACTTTTTGCAGCTCTGCACTCGAAGATCTGCTGGAGCTTACATTGGCATGTGATCCATCAGTAGTGACAAGAACATCCTCTATGAGATGTCTTGTATTCTCCGAGATTCCTATTAGGATGTGAGCCTAGAGCAGTCCATACTTTATTCTTTCAAAGAACAAAACAGTCAGTAGAAACAGAAAAACTCTGAGAATCTACTTGCTGTTGGATCTGCCGGGCTCATAGTACTGATGTCTCCCACATCAGTTCTGATGTCTTGTGCACCTTCCATACTTTTTTCCCCCTCTTTGACCGCACCCAAAAAGGGTGGTAAGTTTATGTCTGGAGGCTTGGGCCCAGACACCATTTTTCCATATCTAAGGGAAGTTTGTGATTGAAGACGAAGTGTAAACTTGGAAGGAAGGGTTCGACAATGGAGATTGGAGGAAAGTTGTTTCACAGAGGAAAACAAATGAACCCTATTTATAGTAGAGAGAAAGATCATTAAAATGAGGTAGGTGTACCTTATGACCTTTCCATTTTTTAATATTTGGTGACAATTGAGATATGTTGCCTCGCGATGCGCATTTTGGATTTGACTGGAGCGACGTGGGAAGGAGTGTTAGCCATGTGTCAAAATTTGATTCATCGATGCAAGATAAGCATTCATAGTGATGTAACTGCAGCGATCACCTTTGTAATTCAAAATCTCACTTTTCAAAATTCCAAACTGACTAAGAGTCAGTTCCTAAACTAAGAGTTGGAACTCAGTTTAATTCCGCATCTGTCCTTCAGAATTCTTCTAAGTACGAAAACAAAATCTTGGTTTCTCTTCATCAAGTCAGTTTGAAGCTTGAATGAAGGTATGTTTCTGCTTCTTCGGAAGCCTTGGGAGATGTCTGCTTGGTGCATTGAGTTCATGAAAACTGAGAGCTTGGACTCAGTTTTATTCTGCATCATTCGTCTTCAACAAGGACTTCATCAATCTCCAGTAGACCAAGTTTTATGCAAAGCTCCTTGAATCTGGTCTCTGGGAGTGGTTTGGTGAAGATATCAGCCAACTAATCTTCAGTTCGGATGTACTCTACGGACACATCCTTTTTCTCGACATGGTCTCGAATGAAGTGATGCCTTATGTCTATATGCTTTATTTTGGAATGATGAACTGGGCTATTTGTGATAAACATTGCACTGCTTTTATCACACTAGATTGACAAACACCCAGTTTTGACATCATAGTCAAGCAGTTGTTGTCTGATCCAAAGCACTTGAGCACAACAGCTTGCTGCAGCAACATAATCCGCTTTAGTTGTAGACGTGGCTACTGAATGCTGCTTCTTGTTGAACCAACTAATAAGCTTGTGACCTAGGAATTGACATGTTCCACTTGTGCTAATTCTGTCGATTCTGCATCCTCCAAAATCTGAATCTGAATAAGCATTGAAAGTCAGTTCGTCAGATTTTGGGTACCAAATACCTAATGACTCCGTTCATTTGAGGTATTTGACTATTTTTCTGGCAGCTTCCATGTGCGACTTCTTTGGATTGGCTTGAAATCTCGCACATACTCCAACTGAGTAGGGGATGTCTGACCTACATGCGGTTAAGTATAGGAGTGACCCAATAATGCCTCTATATGTTGTTGGGTTGATTGTCTCGCCTTCTTCATCAAGGTTGATCTGAGCACTTGGGCTCATCGGAATACTCAAGGGCTTGGTCTTCTCTGGACAAAACTTGCTGATCAAGTCCTTGGTATATTTCTTCTGGTTGATGAAGATTCCTCCTTCGGAATGAAATACTTGAAGACCCAAGAAATAAGTCAGTTTGCCGATCATGCTCATCTGGAAGTTGTTTTGCATCAGTTTGGAAAACTTTTCACACATCTTCAAGTTTCTGCATCCGAATATGATGTCATCAACGTAGATCTGCACCAGAAGGATGTCTGATCCATCCTTGATTCTGAACAACATTGTGTTGATTTTGCCTTCTCGAAAACCATTCTTGAGGAGAAACTGAGACAACATCTCATACCAAGCTCTGGGTGCCTGCTCCAACCCCTAAAGAGCCTTCCTCAGTTTGTAAACTTGGTTTCCTTCTTCAAAGCCAGGGGGTTGTTCTACATATACCTCTTCTTTCAGCTCCCCATTCAGAAAGTCACTCTTCACATCCGTCTGGAAGACTGTGAAGTTGTTGTGCGCAGCATGGGCAAGAAATAGGCAGATTGCTTCAAGTCTGGCCATTGGAGCAAAACTTTCGTCGAAATTAAATCCTTCACATTGAGCATATCCTTTTGCTACCAGCCTTGCCTCATTCCTGACTATGTTCCCTGTTTCGTCTCTTTTATTCTTGAAGACCCATTTGGTGCCGATAACTGACTGATGATTGGTCTATCTACTAAGTACCAAACCTCATTTCTTTTGAACTCAGAAAGCTCATCTTGCATGGCATTGATCCAGTATTTGACTTCAGAGCATCTCCAATATTTGTTCGCTCTGACTCCTGAGATATGAAACAAGTCAGTAGAGCACTTCCTTGTCTCGTGCGAACTGAGTTGCAATACTATCCAACACGACATCGTCAGGATGGTTCCTTAACCATTTCGGCTTCTGGAGCTGGGTAACTTCAACAGGTTGGATGAAATCTCCAAGATACTCAGTACTGTCTGCTCCCGATACTGGAACTTGAACTAAGTCACTTTGACTGGAGTCTCCTTCTCCAGTAATGACTTCTATATCCTGGTTTCCTTGATTTTCTTGAGGCACAGTTGGTTGGACATCTTCAGGATGAGCACTTTCATCTTTAGGAAGGTCAGTTTGAGTTGGCGACTCTGTTCCAGTTTAATTCTCAAACAGAGCTCTGTTTTGATCTCCTGAAGTCCCCCCTTGATCAATGCATGGGTGCATCGTCAATGAGCCAAAGGCTTTAGCAAGGTCGATTGCAGTACTGGCCTCTTTATCTTGAACACTTGTGTGATCATCTATAGATTTGGTTTGAGAAACTTGACTTTGATCTTCTTTATCAGCACTAAGTTTCTTACACCCATTGTAAACAACAAGATCACCAAGTTCCAGTTCTTTCAAGTTTCTGCGCACTAAAATAGACTCATAAAAAACAACAGTACATGTTACTTCCACAAGTCTGGTTGTCTTGTTGTGTACTCTTTATCCCTTATATGAAGGATGTCCATATCCAAGGAACACTCCTTCATCCGCCTTGGGACTGAAAATGTTCTATTTCAACTTTCCATTGTTATGGATGTAACATAGATAACCAAAAGCACGAAGATAAGTTGTAGAAGGCTTACGACCATTGAAGACTTCGTATGGGGTTTTGTGATAGCGACTATTGATGGCGCTCCTGATATGAGTATATCATGCCGTAATAAAGGCTTCTCCTCAGTAACCTTCTTTCAAGTTGATGCGCACTAAAAACTCACACGAATTCTCAATGCGATTCAAGAATTAATTATCAATCCAGGATCTTGCTTAGTTCGCCCACTAGATTACCGTGTACTAATGTGAAGGCTAATAACTAGGACACAAACAATCATTGAGTAGTATTTTCTATCTAGGCAATTGAATTAAACTAAAGGCTAACAACAAATACTAAGCAACTAACAAATCTAGCATTCGTCATAATTCTCCCTTCAAATTTTCAACACAATTATCTCTACAAGCATGTAGAAACAAGGCAAACAAGTATTCAATATGAGAAAGTAAGGATGTTGAAATTAACTCGTTAGTGATCCAATTAGGTTGTTCAATGATGTAAACTATCTTTTAATCTCTCAATAGTTGATCAATTCATCCTAGATTAGTTAATTCCCTTATCACCGGCAAATTAACAGTAGATGCAATAGATTCATTAAACTGTTACATTATCAAACTCTAAAACACTCCTAAAAGCACGTAAATTATCGATCTACACGCTTCCTCCGCACATGGATTGGATCGAGACGTGTATAAGGACATACTAATCACGACACTCAAATTCGCGTATTGGCTGCAATTTTCGTGTCAACTATCAAAGGATTGGCTCTTACCTACATCAATTGAATGAAATCTAGCTCTAGCATACCTTAATTTCAAGGAGAGAAGTAAACATTCAACTAATCTACCAAATCTTCACACTACTTTGCTCAAATCAACATCCAATGGAAGTTTAGAAACACATACCTTTCAATTGTCTCAAAACAAAGTAAATACAAGATCTATCCATTACAAGAGAAAAGTAAGGTAATAATTCTCCCTTAATTGACTTGCTTGTGCTTGATCTTTACTCTATTCCCTCAATCCTTCATCAATTTGGAGTAGATTTGCCTCTGGAACCCTTGGATTGATGTTGGAGATGGATGGGATGTGGAATTTAGGTGAGAAACCATCTAAATTTTGCCAAAAGTTCTCAACATTTGCGATTTTCCCCCTTTTATAATAAATTAGAAGTACCAGAGATCGCCCCGTTTGAGATCGGATTGCTCGTGATGGTTTAAAACTGAATAACCGCCAAATCTGCCCATCCAGGATTGCCCCATCTGATATGGGATTGATCGAAATCTGGCTCTGAAGAGTAGAGATCGGTTGATCAAGGCAGGGATCGATCGATCTGAGCCAGACACATGCAAAAATCGACCGATCCAGAATTGTATGGGTTGAAAGTTGGCTCTAAAAACTTCCCTGCAACATCCCTGCTTCATCCGGGTCAATCTTCCCAACACTAAGAACTCGGATCGGTCGATTTTCCACTAAAACTTAGCCAAAAATGATGAAATATGCCCAAACATGACCCTACAAAACACAAACAACACCAAACACGAAAACAAAGTAAAAACACACGAAAAACATATGATATGGGTGTAAAATGGACACAAACAAGCATGCACACACATTGAATAATAGGTCATTTTATGCACATATCACAATTCAGCTTCGACAAGAACAGTCCTGACTACCTCCTTGAGTGTTTTGTTTCTTCGTTCAGCAAGACCATTTTGCTGAGGCGTCCTAGGAGCTGACTTCTCATGATCAATGCTAGCATCAACAATGAAATCCATCAGTGGACCGTTGGAAAACTCAGTCCCGTTGTTAGATCTGATTATTTCGACGGTGATTCCTTTGCTATTTTGCACTTGAAGGATGAGTTTTGGAAGTTGAATCTTCACTTCATCCTTGCTTGTCAGCAGCCTTACCCAAGTATATCTCGAGTAGTCATCTACTACAACAGAGTGAATCTTTTTCCTCCAATGGTAGGCGGCTTGACTGGTCCAAATAGATCCATATGAAGTATCTCGAGGATTCTGTCTGTGCTTGTTGTGATGGTTTGATTCTTGAATGATGCTTCTGGTTTGCTTTCTGATAAGCTCATTATTTTACTCGCTTATCTATATTATTTTCTACTATTTTATGTAGTTTTATTGAGTTTATATATATATTCTATGCATGAGTCTATATTAGGTGGTATTATGCGCATTTTGGTGTTTTTGCAGGGTTTTAGGCCTAAGTTCACGAGAAATCCGTTCCGGAAGCAGTGACATGTAAGAGTAGCAGTGAAAAGTTCTTCCACAAGAGAAATTCGAGCTATTGGCACATGGCAATGGATGATTCTTTGAGTTAGCTCTCCAACGCAACTGGAATCGGGTCAATCGGAGTTCGGAGGAGGAAGTTATGGCCAAAATCATGAGACCGCGCAGAAGGGGCGAGAAGCTGCGTCGACAGACGCCAAATGGCATCGATCGACGCCGACCAAGAAGCCATGTCGATCGACGTGGATCAGCCTCGATCGATGTGAGATGTCTGCTGGAGCGGAAATTCGAGGAAAAACGGATTTATTCATATCTTTAGCCCTAGATTTGATATGATACACATCCACCACTATAAATACCTATGTAAATTCGATTTTTCAGTACCAATCATCATAGTATTCAGTTTTTAGAGTTTGGAGACTTGGGGAACACGAAATCCTTTTATTTTCTTGTAAGTTCTTTACGTTTATGCAATTTAATATGTTTTCTTTTGGATTTCTATCTGCGATGAGTGGCTAGAAACCCTAGCGGGTTCTAGCGGTTGATATTATTATGGATGCATGCTAGGATTAATTAATTAGGTTCATGATTCCTGTGTTTATTCTATAATTCTAGATTAATTCAAGGACCGAGAGGTGACGATTAATTTAGATGTCTAGCTATTGATAGAAGGACCAAGAGGTGAATATTGATAGTGGGAATAGGAATGCATGATACAATCTACACTATCCAAACAGATGTACTAGACTGTAGGAATTGAACTGATTTGCTCATCAGATTGACTCATTTGGTGTACTTTGAGACCGAGCAGAGATAGTCACTAATTAGTAATCTAGGTTATATTTGCCAAACAAGGAAATATAGCATTGTTGCAGTATTCCACCTGTTAAATTAATTGATTCCTACATGTTATCCATAATAAGAAGTCTTCCCTAGAATCTGTGTTCTTTTAAATTTGCTTCCAAAACTACTTTAATTTTCTGCATTGTTATCTTTACTTTTATAAAACCCTGATTTTGGATCTCTCAAACAATGAATCTTAGGATCATAGCTAGTATATAGGATAGTTTCCCCACACAATTCCCCTGGATCGATAACCTTAGGGTTTACAAATTTATTTGCCGCTGTTATTATAATTAATCTGTTAGAAATAGCAGTGATCACTTTCCCATGTTGCACGCTCTGCAAACACCTTCTTCCTTATTGAAACTGACTTGTGGTAGGCCTTCCACAAACTTGTGTTTGGAAAGATGACTGATTGACTGGAAATTCAGATGGTTAAGTCTCTTATGCCATAACCAGTTGACTCTTTCTTGGGATGTCCTTGTTGCGATAAAGCATGTGTCAGGCTTTCCGCTCTCCTAATCCAGGTAGTAGAGACTTTCTTTCTTCACACCTTTCAACACAGTCTCCTTGGAGTCTTTGTCATTGATCGAACATTCTTCTTCGGCAAATGTCACCTCATATCTTGATTGGACAAGCTAACTCACACTCAGCAGGTTGTAGTGGAGATTGGTGACTAAGGATACACAGTTGATGATTGTTGGTCCCATATCAGAGTACGTATGATGTGAAACATAAGTATAAAGACAGTTATTTGCACTCTTAGGATGCAGGCAGTTCAGATTCAGCTTCACTCGGTTTTCGAGTGACAGTTTTAAAAACACGGTTTTGATTATCTAACAAGTTAAGTTACCAAAGTACAATTTTAAGTCGTCAATAGTTATATGCTTCAGCACTTTTTGACAAGTGTTGAAGGTTTCAAAGTACGATTGACAACTGTATAAAATGCAATATAAGTAAAATTGTAAATGACGCAGGATATTTATAGTGGTTTAGAGCCTTAAGTCTTAAGTCCACTCTTCGGAAATTAATTCGGTAATTCTTTAAGTAATGAAGATACAATCCTTATGATCTATAGCCAAATGCTGTAGAAGCCACCATCCACAGTAGAATGGAGCACTCGCCGAGGCTATAGTTCTTCACCCCTTCTTCAGTTCCTCGAAGCCAAGTACCACCTCGAAATCTCCTCAGAACTGGTAGTCGTCGGAAATAGATTGAGGACAAACCTTCCTTCTCCTTCTCCAGTGGGTGGATGGTTTAGTTCTTCCCAGAACGTAAGCTGGTCGGTTGACGCCCGTGATAACCTTCTTTCCCTTAGAAAGGAAGGCTGATGTGTTCTCACTTGAAAAGTAGGAACACAAAGAGAATAGATTAAGTCGGAAGACTTAATCCTCGTGCACACTAGGTCATACGGTGAATCTCAGAAGATTCCTTAATCAATAATGCCTCGTGTTCAATAAATGAACCATGGAAATCATGCCATTCGGTTGAGAGCTTTCAATATGTTAAAGTTTTCAATTGGGCAGAGTGACAGTTTGATTCAATTTCATATGTGTGTATATGTCTCTGATCTTCCTACTATTTATAGTTGGAGATTTGAAAATAGCCGGTAGAGAAATCTAGAAGGATGTCCAATCAGAGTCCATCCATCTCTGTAAAGTAGACCTGCTTCTCTGCATTTTCTGAACCACTGCCGTGCTTTTTGCAGGGTAGTTTGTACTTGATATGTCAGACGCCGAGAAACATTGTGCGCCAGTCATAACTGAGTGTTTCCACTTCTTTCATCATTGACTTCTTTAATGTTCTTTTATGACAGATCGACATCTTTGCTTTTCATTTATTCCTTTGATGTGAAGCTGTCCTGATCAGAAACTGTGAGTGCCTCTCGACAGTTTCTTTATATAAACTGTATCCACTGTTTTTCTTGATATACAATCCTTTACATTTGGAATACTATCTGCACAGTTTTCCTCCTCCGTTACTCTGCTCAGTTTTTCTTGTCAGAACGACTTCTACTTCAAAAACTGTTCCACAGTTTTTGGCAGTTCTCTTCTCCTAGACTGTTACAACTCGATCATCCTATACAAGGATTACATGAGGTAATAACTCTAAGGCCTAGACTTTGGTACACAGTTTTGACACATCAAAACATCAATTTTAAAGGTGGGATTTCTACATCAACACCTAACAATGAAGATTCCCTTGCATTCCAAGCATCCTTTGCCAGTTACTCTGCCTTTTGAATCATTTCCAAAACTGACAAGTGGTCCTCTTGTCATTCTCAGTTTTGAGAGAAGATTACTGTCACCGGTCATGTGAGCTGAACATCCACTGTCTAGTATCCATGATCTTTTCTTCCTTTTAAGTAGGCTTTGGTGACCCTATACCTGCAAAACAGATAAGGTTAGACAGAATGTTCTCGTGTTTCTGCGGGTCCTGCAGGGTTAGTCATATGGATCCATCATTTGGGAATCCATATTTGCTTCACCTTTAACCTAGGTGTTACAACATCTTCCACCTTTCTCTTCCTCTTTAAATAATTGATGTAGTTTCTATGCATGTTTGAAGGAAAAGGGTGAGTGTGTGAAACCTTGTGAGAAACTGAGTTTGTAGGAACTGACTTCCTTGAAATTGAGTTTCAGTTAGGTTCTTGGAAACTGAGTACGGAGTGTACAGTCTTCCTAGTCCTTAATACGGAAAGATGATTGGACTCAGACCTCGCATAGTTGTTCCTGTTGGAATTGTATACATAAAAGCATTATGATTGGTATATTGGGAAACGTTATGTTTGATATACTGGTAATCATTAATGACTTGCAATAAACAACTCCTGTCTGAATTTACAATCATACGATTCGAACAAACACATCCAGTTATCTCGTCGATAGGGAGATCATACGGTGTATAAGAGATCACAGAAGATCGTATAGATCGTTCGACCTAGCGAGATATAAACAGTTATCACAGTTGAGATAGTTTCTGGTTTGGCTGTTGGTTTAGGCTGCGGCACACAAGTCCATAAGTGGTTTATCCTGACTGCTTTGTGTGACCGGTACATCTCAATGTATTGATAGGATCAACAGTGAGATGAACCATTCTACTTGACATATGAATGAGTAAAGATCTCGGCAACTTGGTCGGATCTAAAGTCTATTGAAAGCTGAGGGGCACACATGGGTTGACTGTCACTTTGACTTGCTATGGTTGACAGTCTTTCATGTACTCGTAGATCTGCATCTTGGGTGATGGCAGTTTGTGTGGGGTTTCCTCAGGCTGGATTTAGATAACCATATCCGTTTCAGGATGGTGACATTCCTTGGGAAGCTCACGAGGTTCGTTATGCTAAGTCCTGCAGGCTGAATCATTGATTTAAGCACAAGCGATAAGGGTTGAGTGGTACTACTCAGGAATAATAAGAGATTAATTAATTACAACTAATTGTCATACGCTGAATTAATTAATGAATGTCTGAAACCTTAAATATGGGGATTAACCAAGTCAATGCAACCCGTTCCTAATAACGTGGTAATAAAGGGGTAGGTCAGCATTAATTCTCTGGTGGCATGAATTAATGTTTATTAATTAATTATGTTCTGGGTTGAACATGAAATTAATTAATAGGAGGCCCACTTTATTATTTGCATTTGATCCCTGGTCTGGCCCAACACTGCTCAGAGCCCATTAGGGTTTATTAAACCCTAATAGCCCATTCTCCAGATCTATATAAATTGATAAATCTCTCATTTTCCCACATAAGTTTGAAGTTTCAAATCAGAAACCCTAGAGAGATTGAGATAGAGTGGGTGGCTGTAGATCCGGTAGCGTATCCTCACCAGATTTTCGGATCGAGCAAGGGAATAGATCAGAAGATCAGATCTGTAGGAATACCATCGCTTTGATCGATTCCAGATCCAGATCTACACCATCATCATTGCCATCATCGATCTAGAACTGTAGATCTGTCGCTGGAGTTAAGGTATTCCGTAGATCCATCCCTTTGCAATTAATTTTGTAGGAGCATGCTTAGGTTCGTCTGATTTATTTAATTTGTATTTATTTTTGATATCCTAAGAACGATCCTTAGCAAATTAAAGTGGCAATTCGTGTTGTCTATTGTAGACTCAAATCCTACAGTTCCTCCTATACGGATAAATTCTCCTCTCATACGAATTATGAGTTGGGAACCTCGGATTTCTAGAATCTGGAAATGAAACTGACTTTCTATAAAGTCCAGTTTTAGCTTTTGAAGTGGGTTTCCTTGCATTATGAACATTTTGCTTATCCCACTTCCTAGGTATAATGGGCTTCATCCCAGGTTTGTTTGACTTGTAAGTCAAACCTCTTCTAAACTTGGGCATCGCGGTCAGTTTTGAAACTGACTGTCCCCTTCTATCCTGATTGACCACTAAGGAGTTTTTTCCATACTGACTACTCCTTTACCTAATAGCTTGACTTCTAAACTAGAATTCTTTCTAAAGTGATGGTTCGAGAAATTTCTAGTTTCAGAAGTAGATGCATGATTGCTCAAATTATTTTCTGAGAATCCTAAACCTGATTTATCAGAGGCATGTCTTTGAAAACTTAGAGCTTCTGAAACTTTTCTAGTGCTAGAATAATGTGAACATATAAGTTTTTGATCACTAGAAATTTTTAGTTTTTGAGATTCGCATTCTTCAGAAATAGATTTAAAAGATTCAAGTAAAGTAGAATGCTCTTCTCTAAGTTTGGCTAAATCTTCACTTACTGACTTCGATCATTAGATCTCTAGAGTCAGTTTTGAAACTTTCAGTTTCAATAAAGCATTTTCTCCCGCCAAGACATTTTTAACTCATAAAATTTAGCTAATTCTCTATTTAAAGCCTCTAGTGTAACATCCTCCGTATCTGAGCAATAAGAATCAGAGTTGTCTTCTATGCATGCTATAGGAAAAGAAACTGAGTTAGGAAGATTTACTTAGATTGTAGACTCTGCTTCAGTTTCTTCCTCTTCTTCTAGCTTGGCCATCAGCACCAGGAAGGCTTCCTCCACTGCCTCATTGTCTGATGTGTAGTAGCCATCATCATTGTCTGGGATGTCCGACATCTTAGTTCTGGAGAGCATGGCCTTTGCAACTGCTCTGGAAGTTTCTTCTCGAATACCCTCTTCAAGCACTCCCTTTCCTCCTTGGAAACCAGTGGGCATTCATACTTGAGGTGGTCTGGAGAGTTTCACTCAAAGCATGCTTTAGGAGGTCTTTCGCTGAACTTCAGTTTACTGGACTGTGAACTTTCCTTCTTGGATTTGGCTTTCTCAAGAAGTTTGGTCAGCTTCCTCATCTGCTCCTCAAGCCCTTTAATTGAGCTCTCTTCTTCCTTTATCTGGTAGGAAGGTGTGGGTGCTGACTTTGAAGTGGACGTCTGTCCGGAAGAGCTGTTAGCATGGTAAGGCTTTTGAGGCCTTCTTTTGAACTCCCTTTTTGCAAAAAATGCAGCATCTTCTTCTGGATATGTGCTGACACTTTGCATTGCTTCATTTCTGTTCAGCATTTGGATGTCCCATTCGTGAGCTTGGAGCTGGGCGAACACGTGCTTGGTCGTCATTTTGGAGAGATCCTTCTCCTTCAAGCTCGTGGCTATGACAAAATAGTCCTCCTTAGGCATCTTGGAGAGAATTATTGCATTCATATCTGCAACTTCATATGTTCTCCCCAAGTTCTTCAGCTCACAGATAATAGCATTGAATCTAGCTTCCATTGATTTAACATTTTCACCAGGAAGCATTTGAAAAGATTCATACTTATCTACACAGTTTTGAAGCTTGTTCCGCTTCATTTGAGTTGTTTCTTGACTGAGTGTGCAAAGAAATTCACACATCTTTTTCGTGTTGTTGCGCTCGAGAGCTTCAACATATATTGGATATGGTAAGGACTGTAAGATGAGCTCCATGGCCACTGAATCCAGCTGAAAACGAACTTTGTCGTCGTTCGTCCACTCTGCATAAGGCTTCTCCACTATATCCTGACCTTCTGGTCCTCCGAGCTAAGTATTCACTTTGGTGATCTTCAGTGGTCCGGTAGATAGAACCTCTGACATTTCTTGGTGGACATTTTTCAGCATAATCAACAAATGCTTCTTCCATATCTCAAAGTTTTCTGATGAATACTTTGGAAGCTTCGAAATTTGAGCCATCTCTGCGTACCTAAGCTTAAAACACACAAACAAAACCATGTGCAGAAAAACAGAGATCTGGTCCTAAGTGACTTAACACAACCTTAGTTTGTAAGAACCTTGGCGCGTGATACCACATGTTAGTCCCAAAATCAAAGTGCAAAACTGTGCAGCGGAAGGTATATAATATGCAACGAAAGTAAAAATAACAGTTGCACTTGTTCGACGAAAATAGAGTGTAGTCAGTTTTGTGTGTTTGGAAGACTTAAGCTTAGTCCTGTCCTGATTAAGTCAGTTTCACAGTATATACTCTTCAATACTTAGAAGTATTGAAGGCTTCAAAGTCAGTTTGTGAAACAGAAAAAGAGAGCAAGAATGTAAATAAAGCTGTAAACAACACACAGGACTTATAGTGGTTCGGGTCTCAATATCCTACATCCACTCTTCAGACCCAAGGTCTGGATAATTCACTAAGTAAATACAAGCCTCCTTACGATCTATACATAGCCCATTGGCTCCTCCGTCTTTCGGTCTTCTGTGGCACTCGCCTAGGAACTCCTTGTAGACTCAGTCTTCAGGTTGAAGTGAGGACGACACCCCGCAACCTTCTTCCCAGTGGTTGGATATTTACTTGTTCTTCCTAGAACTCAGGTGGTTGCATACGCTCATGAAAATCAGAATCCCGGACTAGGAAACTACTATGAATATATCTCAGAAAGATATATTCACCAAGAAGAGCTTCAGCCTCGTACTAGGAGAAGTTAGCACGGTGGGTAACTTGAGTCAGAGTGTAATCACGAATATCATTTTCAATTAAATAAACACGAAATTTGGATACAATACAATTTCAATTTAGATCAAAATACATTTTGTGGATCCTATCTCTATTGGTTCCTTTGATTCTTCTATTTGAACTTGATGTTTAAGTGTTCTTCGAGGTCTACAATAGAATTTGGCTCTGTCGATCCTCTTCAACTTCATCTTGAAGTTTTATAACGTTAATCTAAAGGGTTTTCACCCTGTTTTGGATTAAACGTTACTTTTGAACGATTTATTGAAGAACTTTAACCTTGTTCTTCGTGGTCTTGAAGCTTCTTCTTGTTCTTCTTGAATTCAATATTTGATCTTTTTTCTTCAACACTTTGGAGGGCTTGTAACATTTCTTCGGGGGCTAAGAGCCTTGATTCCGAATCAAACGTAGGACTTGCTTGATTTTTGATGAAGAACACATTGAAGATGATGAAGAACGTCTTTGAATCTTCAAACGAATGCCTTGAACTTTGGAGAGAATTCTTCCTTCAAGTCTTGAGCTCTTAAAATTTATCCACCCTTTTTTTCTCTTCTTCTCTTCAATTATGCCTTCTATTTATAGGAAAAATTGAGAGGCTTAGGGTTTAGGTGGCAAGATTTGATTGGTTGATTGAATGGTGATCCCATGCATCTCATTTATGGTGAGCTTGCCACGTGTTGGCCTTTCATTGAATTGAATAGTAAATATCACCTTTTTATTTATTTAATTTAGGAATTTGTTTAATTAATTACTAAAAAATTAAATAAATTGATATCTAATTATTTGGATCCACGTGGCGCGTTTTAATTGGCCGTGATATTTTGTGTGTCTACAACTCAAGTCTCGTGTTAGAAAACACGGAAACTCAAAGAGTTTAGTAGAGAGATGGCCTGAAAGAATGCCCTTTGTCTTCTCAAGACTATCAGATTTTGGATTTTGTTCAGGTAACCGTTTAAGGTTGGAAGGGCAGGCTTTTATATAGAGGAGGACCTTTGGAAATTTGAATTTCAATCCGTTTGACTCAAAAATCTCGACGTTAGACTCATGGATTATATTGTCAATCATAGCCCATGCCTTAGGTCTTCTTTCTTCTCTGCTCTGTTGCGCCAGTGTACGATACACTAACTTTATGTCAGACTTCTTTTCACCCCGAGGAATCCCAGTTTAGATAACCTCGTACTGACTTAGGCATATTTGAATGCCTGAGTCTGACTGAGATTCAATAACATTCGAATTGCTCAATCTTTAATGGTAGAGGCTCTTATACTGACTTTTGAAAGTCAACCCTCATACTAACTTCCCAAGGTCAATATGGTAAACCCTCATACTGATTGTCCACAGTCAGTATGGAAAACGCCCTCATACTGATTTCTCCTTATCAGTATGGAAAACCCTTGAACTGACTTCTCCTTAGTCAGTTCGGGAAAGCCCTCATACTGACTTCTCCTAGTTAGTATGGATTGACCTTAAACTGAGCGCTCCAACAAAGTTTTGGGTCAAGGCTAGGCGTGATGATAGTCGGTTCTCGAGCATTCTCCTTTGCTCGGTCTTCAGCCTAAGTTCTATTACAACTCGATCGATCTTATACAAGGATTATAGTTTAGAACTCTAGAAACTTGAAAAACTGTAAAGATGGCTTACAATCTTTGACCCACCAAAACAACAAAAAGTAAGGAAGGATTTCTCTAACAAAAATCCTAACATATTGCAACGCTATTCCTAAAATCCTAAAAAGTAAAGATTCAGCCTCACTCTTAGTTTTAGCATCTTCGCTTACATTCGATAATTCGAACAAAGCTTCTCTTATCTTAATAGGTTGAGTTATTATAATTGCAATGCTATTGACATTACTTTCCCACCTTATTGTCGATAAAGGTTTTAAAGTTAATTTATGAACATGATCTTGTAAAATTTTCCATCTTTTTGTAGAACCAGAAAATAAAGTATATAAGCGTTGCACAACTCCAAAAAATGAGACAGCTTTAACACATGAATTTGCCATATCACATAATGCCAAATTAAGATTCTTTCATACTAGATCCATTGTCATAACCTTATCCCCTCAAATTATCAATATCAAGCCCAAGTGTATCTAACGTAGATTTTATTTCATTAAATAAAGATAATCTGGATGTATTATTCACTTTTAAAAACTCAATGAAATATTCTTCAACTTTCATTCGACTACCCAACATATCAACGCATCGAATTATTAAAGTAATTTGTTCATTATGACTTACATCTGAAGTACAATCAACTATCAATGAATAATATTTTACCTCTTTTATCTTTTTAACTATATAACTCTTAAATGTAGAAGCCATAGTTGAAATCAACTCATTTTGAATTTTATGACTAAGGTAATAGTGAATTTGTTTATTGTGAATATGTCTAAAATGTTCATGCATTACCAAATCAAACTCTGCAATCAATTCAAGTGAACACAAAAAATCACCAATGTTATTTTGATAAATCTTTTCATTATCCCCATGAAAAGTCAAATTTTGAGAAGTAAGACATTTCACAACTGAAATAATTCTATCTAAAACTAGTTTCCAATGTTCATTTTCTTGCTTAATTTGCATTTGTAACTCTTTATCAATTTTTTGATTTTCTTTCAATCTTATTTGCAATTCAATCCAAGTCCGCATATTATTGATGTGCTCAATACCATTTTTATGTTTTTTTGAGTCGTTCACCTAAATATTTCCAATCATTTAGACCTTCATTTGATAGGGAACTATTATTTTGAATTGATCTAAATAATTTGCAACAAAAAAATATGCTTTATTTGCATGTTTTGAGTATACTAGCCATTTTCTATCCTGACTCTCCCCATTTGGGTAATCTTCTTATATAATAAGAATACGAGAAATGTCTAGAAAGCTCATCTAGAGGGAATTCGAGATTATTTTCTCTTAAAGAACCTTTCTCTACTAAGATATCTCTAATCTTATTATCCAGGTTATTCCAAATTTTAGGATCAAATATATTCAAAGCACAATTTTCATTCAAAGCATCCTCTTTATTCAAAACATCAAATTCTGCATTTAAAGTGTCATCCTTATTCAAATTATCAAATTCTTCATTCAAAGGTTCTCCATTTAAAGTGTCATCTTTATTCAAATTATCAAATTCTTCATTCAAAGGTTCTACTATATCAACTTCATCATTCAATGTAGCATTTTTATTTTCAATTATATCTACTTCTTCAACTGTATAAATAATTTTAAAAAACTTATCAAGAGCTTCTCTTTGAGTATTAATCACATTATAAATTCGTTTCCTTTTATTTCTTTTTTGACTTTTAGATGGATATTTTTTAGGAAACATATTTGCAATATTAAAATGATAGTGATAGAACCCGATTCAAGTATGAACCAATCAACTTATCTCGAATTGCAAGAAGAACTGCAACAAACATAGAAAAAGATTGTTAGAATAATTTAAAACCAGAGATGACAATTGAAAAAAATATAAATCACGTACCTTTATTTTGCAAATTTGAGAAAATTTTAAGAGAAGAATCTAAGAATTTAACAAAAAGAATTTCAAAAAGGGAGGATAGATCAAACTCTCTTTCGCATTAAAGATGGAGACAGCATTCTGCTAGTTCAAATTTATGTTGATGACATAATCTTTGGATCAAAGAATCAAGATCTATGTGATAGGTTCTCTGATCTCATGACTAGCCATTTCCAAATGAGCATGATGGGGAAGATGTCTTATTTTCTTGGACTACAAGTTCAACAATCCGAAGAAGGAATATTCTGTGAAGTACGAAAATGCGAATATGTAAGTTTGACACACGGTTGTCAAACTTACTCGCATTGACAGGTCAATGTCAAACCTTATCTGCTTATAACTTTGACTCTTTAGTGTCAAAGTTCCGAATCTGTTTATTACTAGTTTGTTACAACTAACTCCTAATTTATAGGGATCTTGTTTATATCATGTTGACTACGTTTTTGCAGATCCTAATTCATAGGATTCGAATATATTATCTATATTAAGTATATATTATTAATAATATTATTTATACTATTATTCTAGGTAGTTATTTTAGTTCCTAAATAATAGGGAGCACCTCCATTTCTTTACATCACTACACGTGAGTTTGTGGGAAGTTTATTCTTGTGTGTAAACAGGTAAAGAACGTGGAAGAGGACACGATCCCATTGCCAAGTAGTGGAAGAGTGTACGAGTGGTCCAAAATCAAATAAGTACAAGACGAGGAAGACTAGAGATTTGTGGATTAGAGATTAGACACATACTCATACAAGCTCTAGGCTGAATCGTCCTTGCTCAATCATTCTTCAAGTACACGAAGTTTGCAATCAAGGTGTGGAATCCATCTCTGGAGAGTGAATCCTACGGTGGAGGAGCATTTGGGTTGTATCGTGTGTTTCTTTTGTTTGATTATTTTTCGTAGGAATTTTACTAAGGAGTGAACTTAGGAAAATTTCTATCTTGTTTAATATTTTGTTCTTCACTTGTAAAAACCTTGTTTTGAAAAGTGAAAACTATTTGCCGTGTGGCTCTCAAGGGTTTATAATTTATAAACCTTCGAACAATTAATTCCGCTGTGTCAAACTCTTTAAGCTTCCGTGTGTGTTTAAAATACTCTGTTTTGCATGTGTCAAACTTTTCTGTTTTACTATCTTTGACACCATTGTGTTAAACTCGGGCACTAAATTATATCAATTGGTATCAGAGCCTCTACTTGATGGACTAAGTAGTTTCTTTCCTGAGTGCAGTTTTTCACGATGGATATGTCTAGTGTGCCAGCCCGTCCTCCCGTGTTGGATAGTAATGGGATCAACTACAACATGTGGAAAACCCGTATGCGAATTTACATCAAAGCTGTTGATGAAAGAGCTTGGGCCGCGTTGCTGGAAGGATGGACACCTCCGAAGGGTGTTATGCTTGTCATGGTAAGAATTTGAAGGTTTTAGGTCAAACCCAATGGAAACCCGTACCGAAAGCAGTAGCTGTTCAAAGAAATAGTCACGAATTCTTTCACAGATGGAATCTGAGCTAATGAAGCGTGTCATTTATAATATCTTTGAGTTAGCTTTCCAATGCAACTGGAATCAGGTCAATCGGAGTTCGGGAACAAAAGTTATGGCCAAAATCGTGAGACTGCGGAGAAGGGTCGAAAGTGGCAAAAATGGTCTCTGTTTCGACCGAGACAAGGTTCATCTCAACCGAGATGGACTGTTTTGGCGAGATTTTGCAAGATTTTCACATATTTTGGGCGAGAATTGCTTGGGATTCAAGTTACACATCAATTTGAAAGCATTGAAGACCCAAAAAGGGAAGTTTCAACCAAGAAAATAATTCCTTTTGAAGTTTTGTGCAAAGAATGAAAACATTATATACCATCAACTCAAGAAGAAAATGCCTAATTTTATCAATTCCTACCATTCAAGAGCTTTACCCTACTCCTATATAAACTCATGTCTAGTTCATTGTTTATCATTCCAGTCCAACTTTAAATTTTAGTTCATAGTTTAATTTTCTTTAGTTTTTAGGGCTGGAATCAAAACCTTTATTTTATTGTACCTTTATTTTTCTGCACCTTTATTTTAATGCAATCTTTAATTTTTGTTTCAATGTTTATTTTTAATATGCTAGGCTAGATTCTTTATCAGATTCTTGGGTTTCTCTATTTGTGATACATGTTTTGATTTGAATTCTTTCAAACCCTTTAATTGGTTTAAACTCTTTGGTTTTATTTCAAATCTATTTTCATTTGAAGGATCGAGAGATGAAGATTGTAATAGGTTTTTGTTATTAATTGAAGGACCGAGAAGTGAAAACTGATAATAGGAAGTGAGAGTTTAATACATTTGATTTTCTGTCCGACCAAGAAGAATTCAATTGTAGGATTAATCTGATTTTTATTGAGATTGGTTAACTTGTGTTTTTGAGACCGAGAGGAGATAATCACTAGTTAATAATATAGGTTTTGACTGCCCAACGAAGGAGTTGATTCCACTTTACCAGATTTTCCACCAAAAGTATCTTTTATGGGTTTGAATTATTTATTTCTTGCATGTTGAGCAGATTGGTAGATTTCCCTAGGATCTGTACTTTATTTTATTTAAATTTCTTTCAAAAATATTTTCATAAAACCAAAACCCCTTAAATTTGGATTTGGCCAAACAAAAGATTGAAAAACTACATTCAGTATATGAATTACTTTTGTTGTACTATCTCTGTGGGTTCGACATACCTTCGGGTTATCTATAAATTTATTTGCCCTGTGCTATAATCTGTGTGCAGATTTTGCATCAATCAAATTGGCGCCGTTGCCGGGGATAGTCAGATTGTATTTTGTTACTATTTTGTTTGATATCTTCTGAATTGGGTTTATATTTATTTATTTATCTATTTCTTGTTTTGCGTGCATGTGTGTGAGTTGTGTTTTTGTTACGACCGACACAGTTAGTGCATTAGTCGACACAAGTTTTTACCTCGCATCGGTCGACACACCTTCTTGTCGGTCGACGCAGACTGATGCTTTCACCCTTCTTCTTGCAGGTGCATAATCATGAGGAGAAACGGGAAAAAGATGGTGAACGATGTTGATCTGACTCTAGAAGAGCAACGAATTTTGGTAACTGAAGCATATCTACTTAGGAAAGAATTGAGAAAAATACAAAAGAGGCAAGTTTCACTTCAAGAGGTTAATCCGGCTCAGCCCAAGAAGTCAATCATTGATGAAGTCTTGTCCAGAATCAAGCCATCATCGGCATGGATCAATGAGAGAAACGAAGTCATGAAGGCTAATCAGTCAATCATTGATGACATCCTGTCCAGACTAAAGCCAATCACTGAAGCAAACATAGTCAAGGAGGACATTGAAGTGAAAGAGGGCGATAAAGAAGAACACGTTGATGCTGAGCCATCTAAGTCAAATGATGTGGTCACTCTAGTACACAAAGAAGAGCAGAATCAAGCTAAGGACGAAGGAGAAGACCAAAGGCAATTTCTGAAGGATTTGGAGGCCACTGCAAAAAGGACCAAACCGAAGCCTCCTGATTCATACTATCTAGATTGCAAGACCGCCTACTCTGCACCACCAAACACTCAATTGATGCGGTTGTTGCAATACATATTCCAACCTCCTTGATGAGATTCAGAGGTAGTGTCGAGCCACGACAATAACTAAGGCACTGGATGGGAGGTAAACCATTATTTTATCACTTTCCTTTTCAATTTTTATTTTCGTTTGTTATTGCTTTCCCTTTTTATTTTTGATTTTTGAAATTTAAAAACAAAAACAAACTTTGAGGTCTGTTTCGATCGAGGCAGAGCTTTCCACGATCGATGCAGAGTGCTAGCAGCCAAAATTCTACGCTGTTCGAGGTCTGAAGAAGGCGGATAAAAAGTTGGTGTCTGAGGCCAACATTCGAGGTACCGTTTCGAGCCCTGAATCTGATTTTCAAACTTATTCTCTCTGATTTTCGAATAAGTTTGGGGGGAGGAAGATTCAGGGGTTCGAAACTATTTTCTATCCTTTTATTTATTTGCTTTTTGTCAATTAAATTTTTGCCTAGGTAATTTTTATGAATTTGAGATTTTTTGTAATTTGTGAGGAAAATCCTTAAGTAATTGAAATCTCCTTCAATATATGTAATGTTTGGAATTAATCTTTGATAAGTTGATTTGATTTCAATTGTGGTTGATTTGCCCATGAATGTAGAATACCGCATGATAGGGTCTAATTGAAACTTACACTTGCATGATGTTTGAGTGGATTGAAATTGACTGAGGAAGAATTTTTGAACCCAAGTGAGATTTGAGCCTTTATTTTTTTCATGAGAGATTTGCATGTATGTTTTCGTTTCTCTAGAACTTGCTTTTGTTCTGTTTTGAGACTGCATAGTATGCACAATGAAAGAAAATGATCTTAGGCCATTTTTGTAAGCCATATCTTCCTAAACACTGTCCCTTATAATGATTTATCCTTAGTTAAGCCCATTTGAGCCTGTTACTTTTCTTTCTTGTCTATGAGTTAAAGAGAAGCATTGTAGTCCATCTTGTCTATGAGAAGTGCTATAAACAGGTGATTTGTTTCTTGTCTATAAGAGTTGGGCAAAATAAAGGGTAGATTGATGATTATTGTTCAAGAGGTAGCCTTTGAGTCCTTGGTTTCTATACTTGTCTATGAGTGAAATTTTTGATTCCTTCTTGTCTATAAGTTGAGGTGAAACAAAGAATTATAAGAGGATAAGAAATCTTTAGTTGGTTACGAAAAAAAAGAGCTTGAAAAGAAAAAAAAAAAAAAGAAGAAGAGTCTTGATTGTTATTGTAAAATAAAAGGAGAATGGTAGATGTCTTAAGAAGGTGAATTAAGATTGATGAGGTGGACGCACTTAATTGATTTTGAGTCACTTGGCCATATTTCCCTACATTTCACAAAAAGCCTTCATTAAAACCCTGTCAAAAGTCCTTTTTGATTCTTGATTTGTGTGCACAAATAAGCAGTGGAGATTTTAGAACTCTTGCAAGCCTATGGTAGAAATTTCTTCATACATGTTGTGAGTGCTTTCATTTGAAATCCAAACACTTGAGTGATGAGCGATACACTTTCCTGTGAGTCTTTCGAAGTTGATGAATCTCTTATCTCTTTCAATTGCTTGTGTGATGTGGATTGATAAACCTTGATTATGATGAATCTTGTGAGGCATTGCACTTTCAACTGCTTGAGAATTCTTTTCTTCTTTTCTTCGATTGAGGACAATCTAATATTCAAGTTTGGGGGGTTTGATAAGCTCATATTTCTACTCACTTATTGCATTGTTTTCTTATTTCTTTTATGCATTTTAGTTTGTTTTCATGAATAAATTGAGCATGAGTATATATTAGAGGGTATTATGCTTGTCATGGTAAGATTTTGCATCGATCAGGGGGATTCGAGCAACTTGAAGATTCTGCCATTTATGAAAGATTTTAGAATATAAACAAGCTGAACGATCCAATATGAACAGAGGAATCATGAAATTCGAATGAGGGTTTAGAATGCAATAGAATTTGAATAAAATCCAAATTAATCCCCTTTATTAGATGTTCTATGATTTGAATCGATGATTGAGTCATGGTTCTTGCTGGATAGATCAACGATTGGAGTGGGGTGCAACCATTCGTATTTTGACCAACAAGTTGAAAAGTGCACACGGGGCTGACGTGGCAATCTTTTATTTGTCGCCGCTCTGCGTTGTATTAATCTCTAATTTAATATTGCTTTTAGCAACCACTTCGGATGATTGGTTACTCCCGCCTTTTGTGATATTTGATATCATTTGCTAGAATGTGTTTGCTGAATAACTCAACAAACTAAAGGTAGTCTACTGAGAGCTGGGGCTTAGCAACTAATCAGATACTTGGCTGAAGGCTTGGACTCAGCAAACAAATCTGCAACAAATAAGTCAGCAATTATCGTGTTTAGCAACATATCTTCCTTAGAGATCCAACTCAATAACTAATGGCTTAGCAACAAAATATGCCAAAATCCAGAATATAACAAAGTAGTGAACTTTCAAAGCATGAGCTTGGACACACTTTAATCCGCAACAACTCCAAAAATCCAAGAAATCCAAGAAGACCATAATCAAAGTGAGGGTTGGGACTCACTCTTCCATGACACAATCCAACTCCAGCAAGCCAAGTTTAAGACACAATTCTTTGAATCAGCTCTCTACTTGGGGTTTAGTGAAAATATCAGCAAGTTGATCATCTGTTCGAATGTACTCCACTGAGATGTCTTTCCTCTCCACGTGATCTTGAATAAAATGATGTCTAATATCGTTGTGCTTGGTCCTTGAATGGTGCACATGGTTGTTTGTGATGCACATCGCACTATTGTTGTCACAGTAGATTGGGACACATTCGGTGCTGATTTCATAATCTTGAAGTTGTTGTTTGATCCACAGCACCTGTGTACAACAACTCACAACAGCCACATATTTGGCTTTTGTTGTGGATGTTGCTACGGAATGTTGCTTTTTGCTGAAAAAACTAATCAATTTGTGTCCAAGGAATTGGCATGTCCCACTCGTACTTTTTCGATCGATTCTACATCCTCCAAAATCCGAGTTTGAGTATCTGATCAAAGTTTGATCATCTGCTTCGGGATACCAAATTTCAAGCGACTTTTTCCATTTTAGATACTTGACAATCCTTTTTGTTGACTCCATGTGTGACTTTTTTGGGTTTGCTTGATTCCTAGCACACACACCTACATCATACGAAATATTTGGCCTGCAGGCCGTTAGATATAACAAAGAACAAATTATACCTCTGTATGTTGTTGGATTTAAGGATTCGCCATCTTCATCCAATGATATTTGACACGTTGGGCTCATATGTATCCTCAAAGTCTTTGTTTTCTCTGGACATAATTTGTTGATGAGGTTCCTTGTGTATTTCTTTTGGTAGATGAAGATCCCTTCACTGGATTGCTGAACCTGTAATCCTAGGAAATAGGACATCTTCCCCATCATGCTCATCCGAAAATGATTCTGCATAATATAATGTCATCCACATAAATTTGCACTAGTAACATATCTTGAGCATCCTTTATTAGGAAGAGAGTACGCTCGATCTTCCCTTTGAGAAATCCATTGTTCAGCAGTAATTGTGATAGTGTCTCTTACCAAGCTCTAGGAGCTTGCTTTAGTCCATATAATGCTTTCCTAAGTTTGTACACTTTGTCACCTTGCTCAAACCTCGGAGGTTGTTCCACGTAGACTTCCTCCTTAAGTTCGTCATTCAGGAACGCGCTATTTACATCCATCTGAAATATAGTGAAATTATGATGAGCAACATATGCAAGGAATAACCTGATTGCATCCAGTCTGACCACTGGAGAAAAAGTTTTGTCGAAATCAATTCCTTTGCATTGAGAGTATCCTTTAGTCACAGGCCTTGCTTTAATTCTGTCAACAAGTCCATTCTCATCGTGCTTGTTCTTGAACACCCATTTTGTGCCAATTACCGACTGCTGAGTTGGGCAATCCATTAAATCCCAAACATGATTGCGCGTAAACTTCAACAACTCTTCTTGCATCGCATTTAGCCAATTAGCATATTGCAAAGCATCAACAACCTTGGTTGGCTCTGTCTATGAAATGTAACACACTAGCATGGCACTATGTCTGGTACGAACCAGATCTGTAAGATCTCCCACTATTGCGTCTGCTAGATGATCCCTTAGCAACCATTTGGGCCTTGACAATTCAGTTACTGGAGTAGGTTGACTACTGGGTCATGTGGTTTGACTTCCTGCAATAGGGTTATCAAACAATTGTAAGTTTTCAAGATTCTCAATTACCCTTGCTAAATTGGCATCTGCTGAATTGTGGTTTGCTAGAATTTCATCTAATGGATTGGTGTCTATTGTTTGCTCGCCAGATTGCTTCAGTAAATTCTCAGCAATGTTGTCTTCAGTAGTCTTTTCGCCGTTTGAGGGAACTTCAGTGGATTCTTCGTCTTCATGAATATATCCTTCTTTAGAAGTTCCCCCTAGACTTGTGTTTTCCTTTGGAAGATTATTTTGTGAGGCCTCAGTAGTACATGTTGCATCACCGGCCCCCTCAGTTGTTTGCTGACCAGTCGAGGTTCCCTGCGGAGGCATGTTATCACTCATAGACCTAGTCGAAGCAATCGATTCAACATCGGAAAGTTTCCAGCCCCATTGCCTATTGACATCACTGGTCTCCTGAATAACTTCTTCTTGCTCTTTGACATTCCTGCACGCTAAAATAACTTCATCAAAAATAATATTGCATGTTATTTCCACAAGATTGGATGTCTTGTTAAGCACTGTATACCCCTTGTGAGAAGGATGTCCATATCCTAGGAACACACCTTCATCAGCTTTGGGAGAGAAAGTGCTCAACTTTGACTTCCCATTGTTAGGGATATAACATGGTGAACCGAAAGCACAAAAGTGAGCTAAAGAAGGCTTATGATCGTGATAAATTTTTTAGGGGGTTTTGTGGAACCTAGCATTCAGTCTATTTTGCATCTGTGTGTAGCATGTTGTCATTACAGCTTCTCCCTAATATCTTTGGCCAAGATTTGTGTCGGCAAGCATTATTCGCATGGCTTCTTTCGGGGTTCTATTTCTTCTTTCAGCTAGATCGTTTTGCTGTGGTGTTCGAGTAGTGGACCTTTCGTGTCCTATCCCAGCATCAGCACAGAAGTCCATTAAGGCACCATTACAAAACTCTTATTAGGGATTGATATAGAAATCCCACCTTTAATTTGATGTTTTGATGTGTCAAAACTACGTACCAAAGTTTAGGCCTTAGAGTTATTACCTCATGTAATCTTGTGTAGGATGATCAAGTTGTAATAGTCTAGGAGAAGAAAACTGTCAAAAACTGTGGAACAATTTTTGAAATAGAAGCCGTCCAGATGAGAAAACTATCAATGATAAAGGACGAGAAAACTGTGCAGGGTATTGGACGAGAAAAACTGCGTAGACAGTTTCAAACTGTAAAGGATCGTATAGCATAGAAAACTGTGGCCTCGGTTTTTATAAAGAAACTATCGAGAGGCGCTCACAGTTTCAGACTAGGACAGTTTCACGTAAATGGAAACACGTGAAAAGAAAGATGCCAAACAGTCATAAAAGAGGATTGAAGGCTCAATGATAAGGAACAAAGATACACTCAGTTATGACTGAAGTACAACGTTGTTCGAGTCTGACACAACAAGTACAAACTGAGCCTGCAAAAGCATGACAGTGGTTCAGAAAAGGCAGAGTAGTAGGTCTACTTTACAGAGAAGAATGGACATTGATTGGACATCCTTCGAAATGTCTCCACCAACTATTTTCTGTAGATTCAACTATAAATAGAAGAAGAACCAGAAAGGCAACATACATAGAACAACGCTCAAAAACCTAGCCATGACGCTGCTGAATTTAAAGCTTAAAGCATGGAAAGCTCTCAAGCGAGAAGGCATTAACTCCATCGTTCATTTATTAAACCCGAGGCATTATTGCTTAAGGAATCTTCAGAGATTCACCGTTTTACCTTTGTGTACACGAGGATTAAGTCTTTCGACTTAGTCTACTTTCTTGGTGTTCTTACTTTTCAAGTAAAAACACAGCAGCCTGATTCTCTAAGGAGAAGAAGGTTCTTACGGGCTTGTGCCAACCTGCGTATGTTCTGGGAAGAGCTCAATCGTCCACCCACCGGAGAAGGAGAAGGGAGGTTTGTCCTTAATACAGTTCCGACGACTGCCAGTTTTGAGAAGACTTTAAGGTGCCACCTGGCTTCGAGGAAATGAAGAAGGTGTGAAGATCAACTACCTGAGCGAGTGATCCATTCTGCTGTAGTCGGTGGTTTTCATAGCATTTGGCTATAGATTGTGAGGATTGTATCTTCATTACTTAGTGAATTTTTGGATTAACTTCCGAAGAGTGGACGTAGGACTTAAAGCTCCGAACCACTATAAATATCCTGCCTTGTCTACAGTTTTATTTACTTCTCGCACCATACAGTTTTCAGTTGTGTTTTGAAACCTTCAACACTTCTCTAAAAGTGTTGAAGCGTATAACTCTTAACTTGATATAATAGTAAACTGGGTACCTAAAACTGCTGGCTAACACAAACTACCTTTTTGAACTGTTGATTAAAACTGAGTCTCCGATTTCAAACTAAACTTCCCGTTTTAAGAGTGCAAATAACTATCATTATACTTCCACTGCATATTATTTCGTACTCTTATCTGGGACCAACAACTCTGTTCCATTATTAGATCTAATCCTTTTCACTGTGAACTCTTTGTCATTTCGTACACAAAGTATGAGCTCGGGTAGAATTATCTTGACCTCGTCTTTTGTCATCAACAACTTCACCCATGTGTACCTGGAATAATCATGAACCACAACTAATGAGTAGTTTTTGTTAACTACGGTGGGTGGAGTCACTGGGCCGAATAAATCCATGTGCAGAAGTTCTAGGATTCTTTCTGAGATGGCCTTTTGAGGATTTGAATTGAAGGTTGCCTTGGTTTGCTTCCCTTGCTGTAAAGATTTTCACATTCCTTCCTTTCTGAAGGTTTCCTTTGGCAATTCTTCGATAATTTTGTTCTTGGATATATAGTTGATTGTTCTGAAATTTAGGTGATTCAACCTCTTGTTACATAGCCCGTTTATTTCCTCTTTGTTGAATGCGATGAAGCATGAATTTTGTTGACCCCTTTGCCAATCTACCACGTAGAGTCCACCTTTTAGGACCCCTCTAAGCTTTACTCCTCCTGTGGCTTGGTCAGCAATCTCGTATCCTGTATTAACAAAAGAAACAATATACCCATTTTCACTGAGTTGGTTGATTCTCAACAAGTTATGCTTTAGGTTGGTGATGAGGGCCACGTTGATTATGCACATGTCATTCTGTTCTATGCACCCTCTTCCAATCACCCTTCCTTTTGAATTGTCCCCAAACATAACTGGAGGTCCTCTGACTTTTTGGAGATCTATGTAAATGTCCTCTTCTCCAGTCATGTGTGTTGAGCAGACACTATCCAGGATCCGCTCATTCACGTTTCTTGAAGCTCTGTGTACTGAATCCTGTTCCTGAAAAGTCACAAATTAATTTTTTGGTACCGATCAATTGCAGGTCCTATGAGATCAGTTTTCTGGATCAATCCCTTTGGAATCAAATTTTTTGTTATTTTGATGATCTTCTTATTATCGCTCTTCGCTACCTTTCCCTTCCTCTTGAAATAATGCATAGAGTTAGCATGAGAAGGTGTAATGGTGTGCTTAGCGTACACAGTCTTTTGAAAATGAATGAAATTTTACTCCAGCCTCAAGTAAGTGTTCCTCTTAGTCAGAGTGATTGTTGGCTTCCTTGCAATCTCAGTAGATTGATTAGCCTTGGTAGGTCTTGAATGTATCTTCCTAGCAAATGGAACTGTCTACTGGGTCACATTCAAGAACATGAGAAGGTGTATGGGCATGTTTTGCAGTGCAAAGTATTTCCATGAAGCATAACTTCTACTCAGGAAAATTCGGACTAGTTAAACTGTTTGTTATTAAGAGGTTGACAACGTGAGCAATAAACATGTCTGAAAACAATAATTTATAGTAGAAATTAAAACATAGTCGCGAACTATTGAAACAATTAAATATTGAAACCTTATGATAAAACAATATTAATGTTTCCTCCAATTTGCCTAAGTATTACTATTGCAAGCCGCACATGTGGACGTTTACAAGAAAACACTTAACCAGACTGCATCTATCAATTCCAGTCCTTTAATTCCAATCCATGCACGAGTTCCTTAGACAAATGGAATTAATAATTGGAGATTAACTTTAGACCATATTATCCTACTGAGCAGGGACATCACAAATGAGTTATACTCTGGATAACATCTAAGCTAGCTAAACCCTAAACCCTAAGGATCTATTAGAACACACCTGATCCCTATAATAAGGCTGTCTAATTTAATTCAATCCCTAGAGAAGTTATGAAAATTCAATACGCAAGCTATACATGTAGACGTTTACGCATGAACTCCCACTTCTCACATGAAATAAATGTTTGTTTTAAGAAATCCTATCTATTAGAACTTATGAATAATAAATTAAGTAAGCTACACATGTAGACGTTTACCTAATAAATTACCCACTTCCAATAAAGGATCGCTTTGTGGAGGTCTTACTAAATTATGAGCTTAGTAATTTTAGTTCATAAGGTTCAATTGCATAGATTATTTTATGTAGCCATAATTATAACATTGCTAAAATTCTATCATGCATAGCATGAACCCCGAATTTATAGTTATAATTAATTACACAAAAAAAATCACATAGCATGCTTTATAGCTATAAATAAAAGCAGTAAACGTGCTCCAATTGTATACAACATGCTTATATGCTGCGCAATTAAATTAAACACATATATCATGCGAAGACAGATAATAAAACAAATAAAAAATGTCCTCGTGGCCCCATGATAAAAAATAAAATTAATTCTAACTATTACAAGTTGAAATTAATTATACAGATCTTCGATTGGGCTCCCACTACTTGGACTGTGATCTGAATTTATTTTTTGAATCTAGGCCTCCAAGATTTGATCCATTAGAAAAATGAACAATTGGGCCAGTTAACCAAATCGCAGGCCTAGGCACACATTGCAAGCTCAATAGCCCGCGAGAACTTAGCCCAACAAGCCACCACCGGCGAACCACCGCCGCCGGCGACTCGCCGCCGCTGTGAGGGCTCCCGATATGCGCAACAGCCATGCACGTTCGGCATGGTTGCAGCCCGCGATGCCGCCTCCTCCGGCCGTTGCCCGTTTCGCATGCCACCGCCCCGGCTTGCCCCAACCGTCGTCCGAACTGCTGTTCACTTTTCTTCTTCACCGTCGGCCTCCGTGACTCACTAGAATCTCGCTAGAACGGTATTGGAAGCTCGTGCGAACAATGTGAAAAACCCTAGGGTTTTTCTGCATTTCAGCCGCACGCCCAACCCCGTCGCTGCCCCAGCCCGTGTCGTCGGCCACCTGAGCCACCCTTGCCACCGCCTGCTCCACCTGCCGACGTCGACCGAAGGGGGAGAAGCGCCGCCGGCGTGCGCGCAGGCCTGCTTCGCGCGCGCGGAACCTAGGGTTCCGCCGCGCGCCCTGGCTGCACACCACCATCCCGACCCTGCCGGCTGTGGCCGCGCGGCCCCTGCCTGCGTGCGCGCGTGCCGCGCACACCATCTGCCGTGCCCCGCCGTGCTTGACCGCCGTGCACGGCCATGCTGCCGTGCCGGCGCTGTCATGCGTCCTTGTGCGGCCCTTCGTTCTTCGTGTTCTTTGCGTTCTTCGTTCTTCATTTTACAGATTTAATTTTTGTATATAAAATATTACATTTGAAATATCTAATTACATTCTAAAAATCTAAATCTAACCACAGATTTATCTCGTGGGTGAAAAACGAATCCATATGAAAGGGCGGATTAACACGAGAACCACGAGGACGAAAAAAACATGAACATACAATCCAAAAACCCATGCAATCATTCAATAATAATTATCATGCAGATCATAGGCAATATTATTTTTCTGATAGAGCCAATTAATTCAACCTGGCTCTGATACCAATTGAAGGGATTCGTGAATTGAATCACAAAGTCCGTTTGCCAAGGATCGTTAATTGGAATATCAAAATAAATTACTATACCTATAATTAATCCTAGGATGCTCCTATTAAATATGCATAAGGGGGTTTATGCGGAATACCTGGATCGCGAAACCCTGAAGAACGAGTGCGCGGAGATTGCTCTTGATCTTTCCCACGCACAAAGATTTAATTCCTAACAGATTGAGGAAATAAATCTTATGAAAAAAATATAATTATTTTCGAAAAAAAACAAGGAGAGAGAGAGAAGAAAAATCCTCCTCATCTGATCTTCTGATCTGTATCCCAACTCAATCTGAATATCTGGTGAAGATTCCCTTCAGATTCCTTGCCCGGTTGAGAAGCAGAATTTCCTCCTCGTTCTCAGATCTAGTCGATCACCACAGCTCCCAAAACTTGGTTTGCTGTGTGCAACTTATGATCTTGTGGCGTGTTGAGATATGAGGAACTGAGGCCTATTTATCAGAAAATACTGGAATTCTATTGGGCTTGAGTTTCATGGGCCAGACCAGGGACCAGAATGCAAATAGCAAATAAGGCCTATCAATTAATTAATTCCCATATTCAACCCAGAATATAATTAATTAATTAATATTGATTCATTCCACCAGAGAATCAATGTTGTCCTACCTATTTGCTACCATGTTTTGAGGTACGGGGTGCATGGGCTCGGTATATCCCCACATTTAAGGTTACAGACATTCATTAATTAATTTAAGCTCTGACAAGCTATTTAATTAATTAACATCTTATATTCCTGAATCAATCCACTTAAACATTTTCACTTATGCTTGAACTTAATCAGCCTGCAGGACTTTAGCATAACGAACCTTTTGAGTTGTTCAGGGAATGTCACCATCCTATACAGGATGTGGTTACCTAGTTCCAGTACTAGACAGTCATACACAAACTGCTATTACCCAAGATACAAATATACAGGCTCAACTAGAGCCTTTCACTGCAACTCAAAGTAATACACAATCTGCATATACTTCTGTACCTTCATGTAGGCTTAGGATCTCATCAAGCCATAGAGATCTAGATTCTTTTAATGTCAGATAAAAGAATCGATCACAACTTAGGTCCTTATCAATGCGTGCCCCACACCAGCATACCAAGCCATCCAAGATAAGATGCTTATTACTGCGTATGCTGCAGCCTACACCGACAGTTTATCCTGGAACTGTCTCAGCTGTGATAACCATTTATATCTCACTAGGTCAAACGATCCATACGATCTTCCGTAATCTTCTACACACTGTATGATCTCCCTATCGACGAGATAAGAGGATAATTGCATTTGCGACACATGTTTATTAATTCAGACAGGAGATGAACATACAACATTTATGATTACCAGTATATTAACCAATCGACCTTGTACATAATATACCAATCATAATGCTTTCAGTATAAATCCATCAAAATCCTCACCACGACAGCGCTTGCCATCTGGTATAATTCCTTCTAGAAAGTGACTGATCTTGAGTCTAAAACCCACATCCTGAGTGAATGTATGATCCGTCTTCATATTCTTTTCTTGTACACATATGCTAGCCACTTGGTGTAAATGAACTTTGCCCAATTTCGTCGGATCTGATCTTCAATCGCTTAGTTTGGAGAATGAACCAACTTCGCCTACTAACATCCTTATAACAACCTGTGCAAGTCTATTCATTGGTTCTGCTAGTGATTTCAGGGGTGCTGTTGTTTTCTATGGTTCTTTGATGTTCTCTTCTTTCCACCTTAGCCATTTTTTCTTCATTTCGGCTTCGTTGTTAACTTTGTAGTTGGCTACATTTTCACCGTCTCCTCGTAGACCATTCTTCTTCTCCAAAATCTTGGGCGCACAACAATCTCTATGCCCAAAACACTTGTAGTGAAGAAATCTTCACTTTCATCAACTACTGCTCGAGAAAAGAACTCTGCAACTATGTGCAAACAAAATTTCTTGGGTTCTGCAAATCGATTCTTCAAAAAATTCTCGTGGTCGATTTTACCTATGAGAATGTCACACCAGTGCTTCCCGAACAGTGGTTCGTATAGTATCTTGTCCTTCTTGACTTGAGCCGTTCTTCTTTGCTCGTAGGTCAGTTTACCAGATTCCTTGCCATGAGTTATGGCAACTAGGCGATAGTATGGAATTGACTCATCAATGTCCTCCATTTTGTAGATTTTTGTAACCGTCGGTTGAAATTATTCTGGCTCTCCGGGCATGATGGGTCGTCCAGATGATTCTACAGGGGGACTGGTTCGGTTGGAAGATTCTGCCATTGATGTTTCTTCTGAAAACTCAAAAATAATGTCGAATAGAAGAAATTTCAAAATCAGAAGTAATGGGAGTCTTAGGGTTTAGAATTTCCAAACCAAACTTTTTTTGTACGATCCCATGTAACTGGCTTTAGTGTGAGCGATTGGATCTCTACTTCTTATCTGGATGAATCGACGGTTGGGTAGTTGGTGACGGTTCGCCTTACGTCCCACGAAGTTGGAAACTTGTGCGTGGCTGACTTGTCTTCCGAGTATTCATTGCTGCCCTGCGCTAGAGTTACTTTTTATTTAAAGCAAACTCTTTAGCTCCTTTATCATTAGATAATCCCACCTTTCGAGATATATTTGAATTGATTATCTCCTCCTTGTTTGCTGGTCAACATGCAGAGATGCATTTGCTGAGGGTAGCGTATCCAGCAATGTGAAAGGCTTATGCTGAGAGCTTGGACTCAACATACGATTATCAGAAATGCTCCTTTATTTTGAATATTGTGGATAACATAGTTTGCTGAGAGCTTGGACTCAGCAATCGCTTCCTTAATTTGGTTGTGATCTTAGCATTCCTTGGACCTTGTTTGGTGAGAGCTTGGACTCAACATCTTCCTTAAGGTCTTTCTATTCAGTAGACACTCTATAATCTGCTAAGAGCTTGGACTCAGCAGCTACTTCATTATTATCCTTAGTTGTCTATAGACATCTATTGAGAGGTTGAACTCAGCATTCTTCGGGGTTCCACTGAGAGCTTGGACTCAGTAGACAAAACAGACTCTTTTAAAAATTCCTATCCATATTGGAGCAAAGAGTCTCTTTACAAAGAGCTTGGACTCAGTAAACGTCTTTCCGGTTTTGTTTGCTATCGATGAATAGAAACTCTTTGCAGCTTGCTTAGAGCTTGGACTCAGCATTCACCGGATATCTGTTGAAAGCTTGGATTCAGCAGTTCTTTTAAAATCTTAAGATTTATTGAATCTTTGAAGTTCAAGAGTCTTTTACTGTGAGCTCGGACTCAGTAGGTGTCGGGAATCTGCTGAGAGCTTGGATTCAGAAGTCAGCAGAGAATAGTTTGCTTGAATTGATTCTCAATTTCAGCTATCAAGCACTCTGCTTCCGACTATGGCTGGGGAAACCGTTAAGAAATTCCTATCTTTTGATTTTCCTTTAAGTTTTTCAATCTTGTTCCAGGAAAATCATAAGAATGGTGGATAGGATTCTATGTACATAAGGAGTGTATTGATCTAGCATTTTAATTTAGGATATTATAATGTTTGAGACAACAGAGTATTGTCATCAACACGAGCATTTTATTGATATCATTGATTTACAAGAGTTACACTTCGCAAAGTATAATACTACAAGTTTACAATGATCAATTTGTCTTCAGACTGATCCAAATAACGCCTTTGCTAGATCTTCTCCTTCTTGGTCTTTTCCTCGAGCTCATTGCTGCAAGTCACCCCACATGCGCAGCAATGCCTTTTTGGCTGAGAGATGTCCACAAGCAATTTGTCTTCTTTGTTCTAACTTAAGGACACTCTTAATATATCAGCCTGCAAAATATCCAGCATATAGTTGGATAAGAGGTCCGATGCTAGCAGATCTCACCATCTACTCAGATCGGAGCTGGTTTTCTGCACTTTCCATCAGCACAAGATGATGTAAAGATGTTCTTACTTTTCGTAGGGTGGGTAACATCCGCACACCTGCATGCTTTTACCAGACTTTGTATGCTAAATAGGTGCATATGAGTCACATCTACTCCATCCACATGTCTTTCCTCCATCTCCTCTATTTCTCTGAATCCAATACTTCTATAGTCCTGGAAAAGGAGATGAGGAAGATGTGATTTGGGAGTCCTTACCCAAAGGAGTTCCCAAACCTGGTGACTAAGGAGTATCCATCCTCAGACCCACCTGACAAGTTTATATCTCTCCAACGAGAAAGCTATCGTGGCATGACAGAATGGACCGCCTAACTCTATTCAGTTCTAATACAAGAAAACTCATCATCCATGGTGAGCCGAGAATTGAGAGAATCTTCTTAGATGTGATCTCAGTGAAGATTACAACTCTTCCTCTCAATTTGGAGACTTCCAAGTCTCGTTGCTGGTGAAATGGTAAATGATGTCATTTCTGGTTTCTTTGAGAAACAGGGTTTCAAGAGAAGGGAATGAAAGGCAAGTGATAGATCTATGGTTCAGAGGTTTTAGAATATGGTTCACCTAAGCAAGATAACCTCTCCTTAAATAGACATAACCCCTCCTAGAGAATTGTTCAACCAATCATTTCGTTTGCCTTGGGAACCGATGGTTTCGCAATAACTTTCCACGTGGCCGCTACTTTCAGAACTGAATTGTCTTTAGCATTGAATGAAATCTTCGATAATGATAGCGAATATCTTTCGTCACTTCGTCATTGATGATGATCTTAATTGATATGTCGGGTGAGTATCCCAATACTTATTCCCTTATTTGATCAATTTTCCAAAATTGATTCAGTAGTCCTTTTCTTCTGTAGAGAGCTGGGACTCAACAATCTTATGATTTAATCTGCTGGAATCAATATTCTTCAATATCTGAGTATCTGAATTTCTGAGAGTTGGGACTCATCAATCGAAAAAACTTTGACATTTTCTTTCTGAAGAGCATGAGCTGGGACACACTCTTATTCCGCATTGTCCTCATGAAATCCAAATATCTATAGAATTCCAAAATTTGAGAAAACCAAGAATAGAATGAGAGTTGGGACTCATTCTTCCGTAACATCGTCTAATTCCAATAGACCAAGGTTGAGACAAAGATCCTTAAATCTATTTTCTGCTAGAGGTTTGGTGAATATATTTGCTAGCTGATCCTCTGTTATTATATAATCCACGGATATATTCTTTTTCTCAACATGATCTCGAATGAAGTGATGTCTGATATCGATGTGCTTCATCCTGGAATGATGTATTGGGTTCTTTGTGATGCACATCGCACTGTTGTTTTCGCAATATATGGGAACACAACCAATGTTGACTTCATAGTCCTGAAGTTGTTCCTTAGTGCACAGAACTTGTGTACAGTAGCTTGTTGCAACTACATATTCTGCTTCTGTTGTGGATGTTGCTACGGAATGTTGCTTCTTGCTGAAACAACTTATCAGCTTATGACCAAGGGATTAGCATGTTCCACTCGTGCTCTTTCGATCAATTCGGAAGCCTTCGAAATCCGAGTCTGAATATCGTACGAGTGTGAGATCATCTGCTCTGGGACACCAAATTCATAAATATTTCGTTCCTTTCAAATATCTGACAATCCTTCGTGTGCATTCCATGTGTGATTTCTTTTGATTTGTTTGATGTCTAGCACACACGCCTACAACATATGAAATGTTTGGTCTACTGGCCGTCAAATATAACAGAGAGCCAATTTTTCCTCTATATGCTGTGGGATCTACGGATTCTCCTTCTTCGTTTATTTTTATTTAACATGCCATGCTCATGGGAATCCGCAGTGTCTTCGTCTTCGTCTTCCAAGCTGTCTGCTACACTTGTTGGAGTGTCTTTTGCTGAATGACTATCTTCTAGCATATCATCTGCTGGATTCCTGTTTGCTGATGCAGTACTCTTATCTCCAGCATTCTCTTCTTGGTTATCTTCAGCAGAGTTGTCTTCAGTAACTCTCAAGATTTCAGCAGCATCTTCATTTCGCTGAATGACTTCATCTCCTTGAGTTCCCTTTTGACATGTAAGCTCTTTGAGAGAATTTATTGTGGCCTCCGCATTACCAGTTGCATCACATGCCATCTTGATTGATGGCTGATCAGTCAAGATCTCTAGTAGAAATGATGATTCACTCATTAAACTAGTTGGATCAATCGGTTCTTCTTCGAAAGTATTTGAGCCCGAAGGTCCATTGACATCATTGGTTTCATGAGTCTCATCTCTTTGACTTCTCATGGTCCTGCGCACTAAAGTAGCTTCATCAAAAATAACATTGCATGTTATTTCCACAAGTTTGGTTATCTTGTTAAGCACTCGATTTCCCTTGTGAGATGGATGTCTGTATCCTAAGAACACTCCTTCGTCAGCTTTGGGAGAGAAAGTACTTAACTTCGACTTCCCATTATTATGGATATAACATGGTGAACCAAAAGCACGAAGATGAGCTTAGGAAGGCTTATGACCATGATATATTTTTTAGGGAGTCTTGTTGAAGCGAAGATTCAATCCACTTCGATTCTGCATGTAGCAGACATTCATTGCAGCTTCTCCCCATTATCTTTGACTTAGATCTGTATCTGCAAGCATTGTTCGCACAACCTCTTTGAGAGTCTTGTTTCTTCTTTCTGCCAAACCTTTCTGTTGAGGTGTTCTTGCAGTAGATCTTTCATGTCCTATCCGAGCGTCGACGCAGAAATCCATTAAAGCTATGTTGCAGAATTTTGTAGCGTTGTCCGATCTTATCCTTTTCACTGTGAGATCTTTGTCGTTCTGTACTCGAAGTATCAGCTCCGGAAGGATAATCTTCACCTCGTCCATGCTTTTGAGTAGTCTCACCCATGTGTACCTGGAATAATCATCAATAACAACTAAGGGATATTGTTTATTACCTACAGTGGGTGGAGTCACTGGGCCGAATAAATCCATATGCAGCAGCTCAAGGATTCTGTTTGAAGTGGCATTTTCAAGATTAGATCTGAAGGATGCTTTGGCTTGTTTTCCTTGTTGAAAGGCTCTGCATATTCCTTCTTTCTTGAAGGTCTCTTTGGGTAGCCCTGCAACAACGTTATTCTAGGCAATATAATTGATAGTCTTAAAGTTTAGATGCATTAGCCTTTTGTGCCATAGCCAGATTGTCTCTTCCTTGCTGAATGCTATGAAGCATGATCTTTGCTGACCACTTTCCCAATCAATGATATAGAGTCCTCTTTTCCTGATTCCTCTAAGCTTTACTTCTCCAATGGTCCTATCAGCAATTCCACAACCTGTATCAAAGAAAGAAACAATATATCCATTTTCACTTAGCTGGTTGATGCTCAGTAGATTGTGCTTGAGACTATCAATAAGGGCCACGTTGATTATTCACATTCCATTATGCTCAATGCACCCTCTTCCGATTACTCTAGCCTTCGAGTTGTCACCAAATGAGACTGAAGGTCCTCTAATCTTATGGAGTTCTGTGAAGATATCTTCGTCTTCTATCATGTGACCAGAGCATCCACTGTCTAGGATCCATTCTTTAAGTTTTCTTAAAGTTCTTCTTCTTGGATCCTGTTCCTGTAAAACAAGGAAGATATATTTTCGGTACACGATCAATTATGGGTCCTGCAGGATTAGTTTTCTGGATCATTCCTTTGGGAATCCAGACCTTCGTGATTTTGACATTTCATTTGTCATCATATTTTACTACCCTTCATTTCCAATTGGAGTGATATCTTTAATCAGCATAGGAATATGTAGTGGTGTGTCGAGCCATCATTGTCTTGTGAAATTGTTTTGATTTAGACTCTGGCCTCAAGTAAGTGTTCCTTCTACTTGGAGTGTATGTTGACTTTCTTGCAATCTCAGCAAATTGCTTAGCCTTGCTAGGATTTGTATGAACCATCCTAGCAGATGGAATAGTCTGATGGGTTACATACCCTGACATTGCTTGCCATTTCTCAGTAGACAAGTAATTTAATCTTTGTTGAGTAGTCAGCTGAGGGAACTAGTTTGCCAACATTTATGCTGAGCAATTGTCTTAGAATTTTCCCTCTTGTCTTTCCTAGTAGTTTGTTGAATCTTCCCAGTTGCTGCGACAAAAACAATCTTCTTTGTCTTACTTGATTCAACATCATATGATTTTCCTTCATCAAAGACTATTCCAGTGAAGTTCTTCGAACTTCCTTGGACACTTAGAATATCATTCAAATCTCTCGTACTATTTGAAAACTTACATTGACATATATCTTGCACAGAGTTTTTGCTTTTAAAAATTTCATTCTCCTATTTTAAAATACTTAATTTTCATTCAAGGAGAAGAATTCTGTTTTTAACTTTACAAGTTCCTCATCTGCTGATCTAGATTTTTCAATCTCACTGGTTAAAACGGAAAGCTAAGATTTCTGCGAGGAATTTTCTGTTGGGAAATTGTTCCTGAATCTCCCTTAGGATCACATTGTAAAAGGTTTTGGTGGATCAAACCTTACTAGATTGGTCGATCAAGTGCTGAATTCTAATATAGTCTAGCATATCTTGCAATGTCCTGTATAGGTAAAGCATTGAGTTTTAATAGACTAGCTTGCTAGGAGCTCTCCCTGCAGACACCGAAGACTATATGCTAGAAGAGGTGTGATAGCAGAATGCTAAGGATTTAGCATTTGCCAACACCTAGCAGATTGCTAAAGATAGCAATCAGAAACCTAAGGAAGAAAAGGCTTAACATTGTTGAGGCTTCAGAAATCAGATACGTGACTAGCAGAATGACAAAGACTTAGCATTTTCTTACATCAAGCAAATCGCTAAAGATACTCATCTAGCAGATCGTGTTAAAAGAGCTTAGCAGAGCAAGACAGATAACACCGATTGCTATACCAACGTTCTGACAACCGTACATACAAGGACAGGACTTTCCAGAAGCAGGTCAAAAAGCAATGTACGAAGCCAGAAAGCAAGTTGAAAAATGAACCACTCTCGGACAAAGAGACCATTTTGTCTAACGGATATAAAGATTCAAAGTTTGAATCTTCATGTCTAAAAATACAAGTCCAGAAGAGTGAGAAGTGCTGCTTATTCAATACTCTAACATACTTTCAAGAGATTCCTAAGAATACAAAAGCAAAAAGCACAAGAGCAGTCAGTTGAAAAGCAAATATTCGAAACATATTCAAAGCCTTCAACTACCAGAGTGTCACCATTGAATCACTGACACTCCATTGAAGAGATCCTTGTATCTATTCAAGATTCTTCAATCATTGGGATACATTCCTTTACTGGAAGAATCTAACTGTCGAACACCTGAAAAGGTCTAGACTAAGACGGGCGTTTATCCGCATCTGAAGAAAAGTTAGGAAGTAACTATAAAACTTCCAAAGTAGTAAAGGAAAGTTTTACGAAGGTGTGCCCTTGACTCTGCGAGACCTACACCTAAGAAGTTCAGAATATCGGAGGATAGCTGTCAAGTAGCCAGGTCGAAAGCTCACTACCTACTTAACGTCAAAGGCGAATCCTTGTACTTTGTATACATACTTAGTGAATTCTTAGCGCTTCGGCTAAGGAGTGACGTAGATCTATTTGGATCGAACCACTATAAACATCGTGTTCATTTACTATTTTATTACGCACAAGATTTTAAACCTAGCAATCATATTATTAGTGTATAACTGTGAAGAAACCTTGATCAATTCATGAGTTTAAATAATCTTCAAAGGAAAACATAAGTGTAAGTAACGTTAAATCATTCCGCTGCATTTTGTGTTCTCGTTTAAGCACGACGACTCTGATAAATCAGGACCACCAAGTGGTATCAGAGCAGGAGATTGAAAAACCGACTGCTTCTGAGTCGCTTAAGACCAGATCTATCTTTTCCTTGCACTATTACTTGTTTTTCTGTGTCTTGTCTGTCTAGTTCCGGAAACTACTTAAGGCGTGAACAAAATGTTGAATCACTCACTTGGGAAGTACTCAAAGGAGAACTTCAAGTTATGGAAGAAGCTTGCTCTAATACAGCTTCAAAGCATACATCCTGAAATGGCAGATGTACTTGAAAGAGGACCAATTAAAATTATGAAACCTAACACTTTTATAGGACCTGCTGCTGCTGGAGAAGAACCAAGACCTCAAATGGTTCCAAAGCCCTATGAAGAATACACAACAGAGGATAAAAAGAGAGCCCAGTTGGAACTCGTGGCAAAGAAGTTAATCTATGACTCTCTACCAAAGTTGATGGCTAATAAAGTGCTTGACTTTGATACTGCCAAAGAGATGTGGGAATATGTCTGCAAATCATCCCGAGAGACAGACCAGATGAAACGTAACAAACTACACGTAGCTGTTGACAAATATGAATCATTCTCTATGATTGCAGGTGAATCCATACAAGACATGGAAGAACGATTCAATACCATTATAGGAGAACTTCACAATCTGCTAATTCTGAGGATTTAGCGTACTTCGCTAAGAAGGACTTCAACAAGTACAAGATGAAGAAGCCCTTCTATAAGCAAGAAAGACCTGCTCCAGCGTCACCAGCAAAGGAGGTTGTCTCAACCTCAGGCTCTCAACCTGTTGATCTGAAGATCAGTAAGCTGGAAGAGGAATGAAGAAACTTCAGAAGTTGATGATGGAAGCTAAAGCTGAGAAAGAGGCCAAAGAAATCCAGCAATCATCATCATCTACCCGATCAGGACAGCAAAAGCCTAGGAAGTGCTTTGAATGTGGTTCGCCAGACCATTTAAAGCATAAATGTCCGAAAGTCAGCAAAGAAGAGAGAGAGCATCTGAAGCAAAGATTTGAAAGACGTGTTGTCAAAGCAGTCACCAGGGTGCTACTGAAAAGGACAGAGGCTTCTGACATTCCGAAGAATGACGAGGAGTATTATTATTCCTCAGAAGAAGAAGATAACGAGGAAGCTCTGTTCGTACTAATGGCAAATATTGTCGAAGATCAGTTTGCTGATGCTGATACCGATGCTGAGCAGAGTAGTGAATCAGCCCTAGCTGCTGAAGAAAATGAGGTACTAATTACCAACACTTCTAGCATTACTGTCATGGATGAATCGGAATAATCTTTTTTAGATTCTGAGGAAGATTACTTGACAAAGCTGTCAATTGAATTCTCTAAGATGTATGAGATAAAAAATGCTATTATTGGTGAAAATGCCTCACTTTAATTAAATGTTCAATCTTTAACCGAGGAAGTCGAAAGACTAAGGTTAGAAAGTGAGGAACTTTTAAAATTGAAAGCAAATTTCTTTCAACTATCAGAAAAATTTCAAAATTTAGAAAAAGAAAATCTTGCTTTGAAGAGTACACCTAGAGAGGACTGCATTTGTATGTATGCATCCAGCAAGGTAGCCCTCAATGCCATTGTAAGCCGACAAAGAGATCATACAGATAAGTCTGGGCTTGGATGTGAATCCTCGAAAAGGATTCCAAAATCTTATGCTAGTTCCTCTAAGCAGAATCCAAACTTGTTTGTATCTGCTGGAACTATCACTGCTGAAAAGGGAAAAGGAATTGTCATTGCTGAACCATCCAATGTTAAGCCAATTGCTAAGCAAAAGAATGGACATCCGCAGAATGCGTCTGTAGGATCTCAGCAGTGGTCTTCTGCAGAGACTACTAAGTATTCGTCTGCTAGACCTCAGCAGAGGCCTAAGTTAGAGTCTGCTAAACATACAACTACTGGACCTCAGCAGAGGAACCTAAAGATGAATGTTGTGCACGAATCTGCTAAGCCTCAGCAGAGGAACAACAGGACGAATACTAAGTACGTATCTGTTGGACCTCAGCAAAATCCGAGAGCATATGTTAAACCATATTCAGCAAGACCAAGGTATGTTGAGCGTTTTGTTTCCAACGCAAGGGCAGCAAATCCTACCTTTCACCTAAGAAGGCAAGTTCATTACAATTCTGTAATGTCTATATATCAACAGAACACACTACATAGGAGGAACACCTATGTAAGGCCTGACCCCAATTCATTCATGTTCCAAAGGGCAAGGAAGGCTAAGCACACCACTACACCTAGAAATAGCAATGGTAAATATGTTAAACCAAAAGTCGAGAAAGTGGTAGAAAGTGAAATCAAGAAGAAAGGCTTGAAGATCACTAAAATGTAGGTTCTGAAAGGAACTTTGATCCATGCTAATCCTGCAGGACCCGACGCTAAACGGGTACCTAAATCAACCTGATTGACTTGCAGGGACAGGATCCAAGGGCTACGACAATGAGCATATCAAACGAGTGGGTCCTGGATAGCGGTTGCTCCGCACACATGACGGGGAACGAAGACTTATTCTCATATATACGAAGACTATACAATGGTCCCAAAGTCAAGTTCGGAGACAACAGCGATGGGGAAGTTGTTGGGAGAGGGTGCATTGAATGCAATGGATTGAGAATCATCAATGTAGCACTTGTCTCCAACCTGAAACACAATTTACTCATCATAAGTCAACTATGCGAGAACGGGTACACTGTATCCTTTGTCAATACTGGTTGCTCTATTGCTGACGCCATTACAGGTGAAGTGAAGCTCAGAGGCATCCGCAAGGGTGGCCTATATATTGTTGATTGGCAAAGTGGTGAACAACATTCTTGCTTCCTAGCCTTGAATAAAGAAGAGACAACATGGCTGTGGCATAAGAGGTTTAATCACTTAAACTTTAAAACTATTAATTACCTTGCCAAGAATAAGCTTGTTGTAGGTCTGCCCACTGAAACTCTTCGCAAAGAAGGAGTGTGCAAAGCTTTTCAACAAGGAAAGCAGACTAGATCTTTATTCAATACCAACCCTGAGAAGGGGACGTCACAAAGGATCCTAGAACTATTACATATGGATCTTTTCGGTCCTGTCAACCCAACCCCCGTAAGTAAACGATTGTATACTATTATGGTGGTCGATGACTTTTCCAGGTACACGTAGGTACGCCTACTGAAGACCAAAGATGCGGTAAAGCTCATTCTACCGGAGTTAATCCTCAAGGAACAAAACAACAAGGAAGTTACTGTGAAGAGGATTCGTTCCGATAATGGAACAGAGTTCTGTAATGGAGTACTTATGGATTTCTGTGTTGAAGCTGGTATTGCACATGAGAAATCTACTGCTAGGACTCCTCAGCAGAGTGGGCTAGCTGAAAGAAGGAATCGGACGTTGAAGGAGGCCGTTCGCTCAATGCTAGCAGACTCCAAGCTATCTGCCTGCTAAAGAAGAAAAGAGAATAGCTCTGGAAGAGCTAAGACAGAGAGAAATGGAGCTGAAAATCAAGATGCTTGAGGATGAAAATGAGAGAATTGCTAAGGAACTTGAGATGGAGGCCGCTGAATGCATAACAAGCAAAGAATTTCTGGATAAATTCGTGCAGCTAGCATCAAACAAATTCGACGAATTTGACAAGCTAAAGAAGCCTGCTCCAGACTCCTGATGATGTCTCTCTGGTATTCTATTTCTTCTCATCTGTATTTCTCCTTAGTCTATCATTTTCATTGTACTTGTAATGAACAAAACATATGAATGAAAATTTATCAGACTTAGACAATCTCTTATTGTCAATATCTTACTTTTACTGCGTGTCCTGGTTGAGTTACACTATCAGTGTACTCAGCACATCTACATCTTTATGACAATCATGTTAAGATTGGTAAAGTAAAATGCTTGCGGATTTATTTGGGTGCTAGAATTTCCAGCATATTTCCTTTGCAGCATTTACTTATATGATTGAACGAGAAATATTTCCCAGCATTTATTGAGGGGGAATTACACTACAACCAATTGTGCTCGAACTAAGATGGATAAACTCTGTGTTAGATTGCTAGATTAGCATAGTTTTGTACTTAGAGAAGTTTTTGTAAACACAGACATTCTTCCTCTTAGATTCAGCAAGGTGATAGTAAGCTTTGATCGCACCAAAAAGGGGGAAATTGTTGGGAAATTGTTCCTGAATCTCCCTTAGGATCACATTGTAAAAGCTTTTGTTGGATCAAACCTTACTAGATTGGTCGATCAAATGTTGAATTCTAATATAGTTTAGCATTTCTTGTAATGTCCTGTATAGGTCAAGCATTGAGTTGTAATAGACTAGCTTGTTAGGAGCTCTCCCTGCAGACACCGAAGACTATATGCTAGAAGAGGTGTGATAGCAGAATGCTAAGGATTTAGCATTTGCCAACACCTAGCAGATTGCTAAAGATAGCAATCAGAAACCTAAGGAAGAAAAGGCTTAACGTTGCTGATGCTTCAACAGTCAGATACATGCCTAGCAGAATGACAAAGACTTAGCATTTGCTTACATGCAGCAAATCGCTAAAGATACTCATCTAGCAGATCGTGTTAAAAGAGCTTAGCAGAGCAAGACAGACAACACCGATCGCTATACCAACGTTCTGACAACCGTACATGCAAGGACAGGACTTTCCAAAAGCAGGTCAACAAGCACTGTACGAAGCCAGAAAGCAAGTTGAAAAATGAACCACTCTCGGACAAAGAGACCATTGTGTCTAACGGATATAAAGATTCAAAGTTTGAATCTTCAAGTATAAAAAGACAAGTCCAGAAGAGTGAGAAGTGCTGCCCATTCAATACTCTAACATACTTTCAAGAGATTCCTAAGACAAAAGCGAAAAGCACAAGAGCAGTCAGTTGAAAAGCAAATCTTCGAAACATATTCAAAGCCTTCAACTAACAGAGTGTCCCCCTTGAATCACTAACACTCCATTGAAGAAATCCTTGATTCTATTCAAATTCTTCAATCATTGGGATACCTTCCTTTACTGGAAGAATCCAACAGTCGAACACCTGAAAAGGTCTAGACTAAGATGGGCATTTAGCCGCATCTGAAGAAAAGTTAGGAAGTAACTATAAAACTTCCAAAGTAGTCAAGGCAAGTTTTATGAAGGTGTGCCGTTGACTCTGCCAGACCTACACATGAGAAGTTCAGAATATCGGAGGATAGCTGTCAAGTAGCCAGGTCGAAAGCTCACTGCCTACTAAACGTCAAAGGTGAATCCTTGTACTCTGTATACTTACTTAGTGAATTCTTAGCGCTTCGGCTAAGGAGTGGACGTAGATCTATTTGGATAGAACCACTATAAACATCGTGTTCATTTACTATTTTATTATGCACAAGACTTTTAACCTAGCAATCATAATGCTAGTGTATAACTGTGAAGAAACCTTAATCAATTCCTAAGTTTAAATAATCTTCAAAGGAAAACATAAGTGTAAGTAATTTTAAATCATTCCGCTGCATTCCGTGTTCTCGTTTAAGCATGACGACTCTGATAAATTAGGACCAACATTTTCTTTCACTAAAACATCCTTTAATGCATGAACTTTTGAAAACTCTTTTTGAAAAAATTCTACAGTTATCTCATCTGATTCTAAGTAGTATGAATCAGCAGTATCATGCATATTATCAAAAATTGAAGAAGCAGACAAAATAGAATGTGTTACCTGGTTTCTTGTAATAGCTAGAACCGATTCTCCTGTCTAATCTTCATTAATGTCGGCCAAGAATACCATGAGAATATCCTCTTCATCTTTTGATGAGTAACTTTCGTTGTCATAATCTGGGATGTCTGGTAGTTCTGTCCTTGTCAATGAGGCTTTGGTAACAACCTTTGATCCTCGCCTCTCAAACATCTTCCTCAATCATTACCTTTCCTCTAGATCTACTCGTGGACATTCGAACTTCAAGTGATCTTGGGAATTGCATTCGTAGCACGTTCTTGGCGCTTTCTTGACATTTCTGCATTCTGCTAGATGATTTTGCTGGAAATCCTCCTTCATTCCTTTGGCTTTCAACATCAGCTTTAGCAATCTATTCATTTGTTCTTCCAGTTTGTTGACTAAGCATTCTGCTTCTTTGACTTGAGATCCGCTGGTGGAAGGAATCTCATTTGTTGAACTTGATTGAGCTGGTGGATCTGAGTGGAATGGCTTCTTCGTTTTCCACTTTTGTCCTTCTCTCTTCATGAAGAATGCAGCATCCTCGACTGGTTCTTCTATGGTTACTGCAGGACGAACAACTTCATTTTTGTTGATCTGCGTGATGTCCCATTCGTGCGCCTTTAGTTGAGCAAACCCTTCTTTGGTGCTGATTGCTGACAGATTTTTCTCCTTCAGACTGGTCACTTTGACAAACCAGTCCTCCTTTGGTAGTCTTGAGAGAATTTTTGAGTTCATGTCGGGAAGCACGTACGTTCTTTCCAGCTTCTTTAACTCAGCTACAATGGTGTTGAATCTGGCCTCCATGTCCTTGATGGTTTCACCTAGAATCAATTGAAAGGATTCATACCTGTCCACCCATTGTTGTAGCTTGTTTCTCTTCATTGGATCTTTTTTTTTGGCATTCTTGTACTCAAACGCTTCTGCCATTAGGATAGGTGACAAGGCACCTAATATTAAATCCATGACTACGTAGTCCAGTTGACCACGATGGTCCTATTGGGTTTTGTATACAGAAAGCATTTATTCAAATGTGCTCGTATATCCGCATTTTGGGTAGCAGCAGTTTGTGGAGTACAGCCTGAGACTAGATTTAGGTAACCATATCCGAGTAATATGATGGGGACATTCCCTGAGGAGCTTAATAATGTTCATCGTGCTAAAGTCCTGCACGCTGATTAAGTTGAGGCACGAGTGATAAGATTTGAGTGGTACTGCTCAGGAAAATAAGATATTAATTAATTGTAGATAGAGCTTGTTAGAAGCTCCGATTAATTAATGAATGTCCGGTAACCTTAAATATGGGGATTCTTAGATAAATACAGCTCGTTCTCATAACTTGGTAATAAAGGGGTAGGTCAGTATTAATTATGAGGTGAAAAAGAATTAATATTAATTAATTAATTGTGTCCTAAGTTGTGGAGATAGGAATTAATTAATTCATAGGCCCACTTTATTATTTGCATTAGGTCCCAGGTCTGGCCCAATTAAATATGCTGAAAAAAGGCCCAATAGCCCATTAGGGTTAAAACCCTAGGTTATAAATAGACAGGTCTCTCTCTGAAACCCAAGCCACCTCTAAACATTCAATTCAGTTCGAAACCCTAGGGAGAGAGAGAGCAGGGGCGGCGCCTGTGTTTGGGAGAACGAAGGAATTTGACTCCGACCTACTGATAACTGTAAAATACAGTAGCAAATAATAATTTTTACACCCTAAGGTGGTCGATCCCACATGGACTGTGCAATGAAAAATCCAAAGTACTAGCTATAATTTCTAGGACAGAGAAGTTTGAGGAAATTGGAAAAGGGGTTTTGTTTTGTAAATTAAAGATGATAGTGCAATAAAATAAAGGTTTTGAAACAATTAAAGAGAGCACAAATCCTAGGGCAGATTATCTAATCATCAACATGTAAATATCAATCAACTCAGCAATGGGGAAAACATAGATTTTTGTGGATTAAATTCCTTAGTCCGACAATTTAAATCCTAGATTATTAATTAGTGACTCTCTCTTCTCGGTCTCAAGAACACCAAATTAATCAATCTCATAATTATCTAATTATTCCTATGTAGGTTTCTTCCTTTTGAGACAGAAAACAGACACAATTAATTCTCTCTTCCTGTTAATAATTTTCATCTCTCGATCCATCAATTATTAACTATAAACCTAGATCTCAATTCACCTCTCGATCCTTCTTTTAATCTAGATTATAAAATTAAATCAGAGAATTAAACCATGCCATATGAGTCGATTTCAATAAACATGCATCAGAAAAGATAAATCATATAACCCTAAAACTTGTTTAGGGTTCTAGCCACAAAACATGACTAGAATTAAAGCAACCATATTATTAAAGAACTTACAAATAAAGAGGAACCATGAATGCCTTGTAAAAACTCCAAAGCTCAATTATTCTAAGTGTAATAATGCATAAAGGAAGTCTGAAATACGTGCCTAAGAGTTCATATTTATAGAGGGGGGAAAAGACCTAATTTGAGTATTGGGTAAAAATAGCAAAAACTACCAAAACAGGACAAAACAGCCTTCTCGATCCTCTGTGTCGATCGACACACCCATCTAGTCAGAATTTGGATTCAATATTGTGTGGATTCTTCAAGTTGGTCCTCTGTCTCGATCGAAAAAAATCTTGTCGATCGACAGGAATGCACATGTTGATCCCCTTCTGCGCAGTCTCACGGTTTTGGCCATAACTTTTGCTCCTGAACTCCGATTGACCATAATCCAGTTGCGTTGGAAAGCTAATTCAAAGATCTTTCCTTTCCATGCTCCATTGGCTCGGATTCCATGTGTGGAAAAATTCGTGACTGTTCCTTTGAACATCATCTTCTTTCGGTACGGGTTTCCAATGTATTTGGCCTAAAACCTGCAAAAATCACCCATCAAAGGCATAACACCCTCCAAAATAGACTCATGCACAATAATAAGTAAAAAAATAACGTAAAGCACTTAAAACCATGGAGAAAAATATAGATAAGCGAGTATAATTATGAGCTTATCAAACCCCCCAAACTTGAATATTAGATTGTCCTCAATCGAAGAAAAGAAGAAGAGAAATCTCAAGCAATTGAAAGTGTATGCCTCACAAGATTCATCACAATCAAGGTTCATCAATCCACATCACACAAGCAATTGAAAGAGAAAAGATATTCATCAACTTCGGAAGACTCACAGGACAGTGTATCGCTCATCACACAAGTTCTTGTCCACATCCCCCAAACTTATTTCGAACTCGGAGAGTAAGAAAAAGTTCAAAAATCAGACAAGAAGAAGAACGGTACCTGACTGTCGATCTCAGACATTGACTTTTTTATCCATCGGAGAAATCAGTTCGTCACAACGGAGGTTTGGGGCTGCTAGCACTCTGTGTCAATCGACAGGGGGCCTGTCGATCGACACAGAGCCTTCTGTCAATTTCTGTGGCTGTCGATGTAAGAGTTCTCCGTGCTGACCTCTATCTCGATCGACATGGAGCCTGTCGATCGAGACAGAGGTAAATCCTCCCTGTTCGATTTATTTTCTTATTTTTTAAAATAAGCTATAATAAATGCAAAACAGAAATATGAACTAAAGTTAAACACACCAACGAAAATAGAAACGAAAATTGTAAAGAAACAACGGGAATTTGAAAAGAAAGCATGTAAAAGTTGGTTTACCTCCCAACAAGTGCTTTAGTTAACGTCATAGCTCGACGATACCTCTTTTCAGAACCAAGGTGGGCTAGTTCGCACTCACCTATCATGAGAATCCACCATGTAAACCCACCGATCTTGGACGACAGCAGTGAGCTCCGGAAGAGATGGTGTAATTGACAATTTTTCTGACTCGTTCCCTCGCTCCCATCTTTGAGCGGCTTGGTCTTCTTTGAACTCCTCACTTGCATCTTCTTCTTCTTCCTCATCTGCTTCCTCCTGGGATGTTATTCTGAAGCATTCGGATTGTTGTCGGCTTGTGTCGAGCTTGAATGTGATCCTTTCCTCATTTGCTCGAAGCGTGATCTCTCCACCACGGCAATCAATCAGAGCAGCACTAGTGTCCAGGAATTCCCATCCCAAGATGAGGGGTGTGTTTCCATCTTCTTTCAAGTCGAGGACTGATAAGCTCATTATTGTACTCACTTATCTATATTATTTTCTACTATTTTATGTAGTTTTATTGAGCTTATATATATATTATGTGCATGAGTCTATATTAGGTGGTATTATGCGCGTTTTGGTGTTTTTGTGGTGTTTTAGGCCTAAGTTCACGAGAAATCCGTTCCGGAAGCAGTGACGT
>JAPKLW010000227.1:307042-332160 GCA_026898455.1 Plectranthus barbatus
GCTAGTATATAGGATAGTTTCCCCATACAATTCCCCTGGATCGATAATCTTAGGGTTTACAAATTTATTTGCCGCTGTTATTATAATTAATCTGTTAGAAATAGCAGTGATCAAGGACCACAAAATCTACAGGAATGATAAGATGACCTACACGAATAAGTACATCTTCAATTATACATTTGGGGCGCGACACAGATCGGTCTGCCATCTGCAAGGTGATAGTGGTCGGCCTCAACTCTCCAATCTTGAGGCGCTGGAAGATAGAGAAGGGAATCAGGTTGATACTGGCACCAGTGTCGCACAGCACCTTCTCGAACTTGAACCCCCCGATCTCAACTGGGATGGTGAAACAGCATGAATCACTTCTCTTGACTGGAAGTTTCTTCTGTAGGATCATGTTGCACTGATCATGAAGCTTCACGGTTGCATTCTCCACAAAGTGTTTCTTCTCGCTCATCAGCTTCCAGAGATATTTCATGTAACCTGGAATTTCAGAAAGAGTTTCATTTAATGGAAGATTAATACTTACCTTCTTCAAGTTCTCGACAAAGCGTGAGAACTTGGTATCCTCCTTCTGCTTGGAAAATCTCTAAAGAAATGGCATCGGAGGTGTCTTGGTAGCCTTGGAAGTGGAGGAATGCTATTGGGCATGCTGCTGTGTCGACTGGCCTTGATTCTGGACTGCCTGTCGATCGATAGGGGGTGTGACGATCGACACACCCTCTTCAGTTCTGTCGATCTCCTCCTCTGAATCTGTGTGGACTCCCTCTTCTGTGTCTCTGTGTCATTGACAGGAATCCTGTTGATCGAAATAGAGGCCGGCTCTGCTGGGTCTGCTTCTTTTCTCCCCCAAACTTGCTTTGGGGCATGCTCGGACCTTTGTAACTCTTTCCGTACCTCAGCTTCACAGCTTTGCAATCTTTTTGGTTCTTGGGATTTGTCTCAGTGGTGCTGGGCAGCTTTCCTGGAGTATATTGTATCCCAATAGTGGTATCAATTTGGCTTACTTGAGTCTCAATGATCTTCACGTGCTTGCCGAGCAGATCCACCTTGGTATTGACTCCTTCCACTTCTTTCTCGATTTTTCCCATTCTGTGGTCTGAAGATTTGATGAAGTTTTTTAGCACCTCATCAAGGCTCTCCTTCTTCTTCTCCACAATCTCGCCATTCTGCACATCAAAATCAGGAGGTGGTTGTTCGGCAGCTTCAGGCTGAGAGTAGGAGAAACCTGGATGAGGTCTAGGATGGTAGTGTTGGTATCCCCCTTGTCGGTACTGATTCTAGTAGCCACCACGATTCATGTAGTTCACGTCGGCGATAGGATCAACCTGTGCAACAGAAACAAAAGCAGAAGTAGTTAGTTTTTCAACTTCCCCCTTTAGCTTCTCAACCTCTTTCTTCAATGCATCATCCTCCTTTGCCTCAAAAGCTCGGATCTGTGGCCTCCTTGGATTCCCCCATTGTTGATCAAGTAGGGCCATCTTTTTGAACAACTTCAGAGCCTTTTCTGGTGACTTGCTCATCAATGATCCATAGGCTGCATAGTCCACCGACTTCTGGCTCTCCATAGTCAATCCTCTGTAGAAGATGTGGGCCTACTCCTCAGTAACAAATCCATGGCTCGGGCAACTCCTCAGTAGCTCATTGAACCTGGTCCATGCCTCAAAGAGAGTCTCATCCATCCTTTGGTGGAACTGCAAGATCTCCATCTTTTTCTGAATGATGACTGAATGTGGGAAGAAGGCGGCGAGGAACTCGGCTCTGAGATCGGCCCACGTACAAATGTTGTTGCAGTCCAAGGCTGTAAACCACGTCCTAGCTTGATCCCGAAGTGAGAAGGGAAACAAGCGCAGACAGATCACATCCTGGGTGACTCCTCCTTGCTTGATGGTATCACACACCTCCACGAACATCCTGAGGTGGGTGTACGGATCCTCCACTGCTCGGCCCCCAAATTGGTTATGCTGAACCATCTGAATCAAGTCGGTCTTGAGTTCAAAGTTATTGGCGGTGATGCCAATAACAAATCCCTCATTCCCGGGCTGTGGTCTGTAGTTCTTGGCCATTGCGTTGGGGTCCTCATCATCGGAGTCATCTATGCGGCGCCTTTCTCTCTCTTTTCTTTCGGCCTCGTGCCTGTCAGCTTCCCTTTCTACCATGAGTTGCTTGATGATGTCCTTCACCTGAGTGACTTCTTAGACAAGTAAGGTGGCACTCTCTTGAGTGATGAGCTGTGTGTCGGGATCCTCCAAAGATGGCATCTCATCCATGACGGTGTCAATGGTTTGTTTGGCTTTTCCTTTCCTTTTTCTGATAGTGGCCTCGATTTCTGGGTCAAAACTCTCGAGTGGCTTGCCCTGGGCCCTTGTGTTCATAAACCTGCAACCAAAAACAAAGAAAAATAGGAAATCAAACAATGTGTCAATCGACAGAGAGGCTGTCGATCGACACGGGTGTTTTCTGCGCCTCTTTCGACCGACAAAGATTCTATCGGTTGAGATAGAGGCCGAAAACCTGAAAAAACTGAACAGGAACAAACACGAAAATCAAACACCAAATACCAATATCAACAAACTAAATACGAAATTAAAAACAGCAAAACCAAAAAAATGAAATTAAAATAAATTACAGCATCAATCCATCAGAACTAAAAATAAACTAATAATTAGATAGATCTGACAAGTCCCTGGAAACGACGCCAATTTGATAACTGTAGAATACAGTAGCAAATAATAATTTTTACACCCTAATGTAGTCGATCCCACAGGGACTGTGCAACGAAAAATCCAAAGTACTAGCTATAATTTCTAGGACATAAAAGTTTGAGGAAATAGGAAAAGGGGTTTTGTTTTGTAAATTAAAGATGACAGTGCAATAAAATAAAGGTTTTGAAACAATTAAAGAGAGCACAGATCCTAGGGCAGATTATCTAATATCAACATGTAAATATCAATCAACTCAGCAATGGGAAAAACATAGATTTTTTGTGGATTAAATTCCTTGGTCCGGCAATTTAAATCCTAGATTATTAATTAGTGACTATCTTCTCTCGGTCTCAAGAACAACAAATTAATTAATCTCATAATTATCTAATTATTCCTATGTAGGTTTCTTCCTTTTGAGACTGAAAACAAACACAATTAATTCTCTCTTCCTGTTAATAATTTTCATCTCTCGATCCATCAATTATTAACTATAAACCTAGATCTCAATTCACCTCTCGATCCTTCTTTTAATCTAGATTATAAATTAAATCAGATAATTAAACCATGCCATATGAGTCGATTTCAATAAACATGCATCAGAAAAGATAAATCATAACCCTAGAACCTATTTAGGGTTCTAGCCACAAAACATGACTAGAATTAAAGCAAACATATTATTAAAGAACTTACAAATAAAGAGGAACCTTGAATGTCTTGTAAAAACTCCAAAGCTCAATTATTCTAAGTGTAATAATGCATAAAGGTAATCTGAAATTCGTGCCTAAGAGTTCATATTTATAGAGGGGGGAAAAGACCTAATTTTAGTATTGGGTAAAAATAGCAAAAACTACCAAAACAGGACAAAACAACTTTCTCGAGCCTCTGTGTCGATCGACAGGTAGGCTGTCGATCGACACACCCATCCAGTCGAAATTCGGGTTGAATTTTTTGTTGATTCATCAAGTTGGTCCTCTGTCTTGATCGACAGTATCCTGCCGATCAACAGGAATGCACATGTCGATCCCCTTTTGCGCAGTCTCACGGTTTTGGCCATTACTTTTGCTCCCGAACTCCGATTGACCCGATTCCAGTTGCGTTGGAAAGCTAATTGAAAGATCTTTCTCTTTCCATGCTCGATTAGCTCGGATTCCACATGTGGAAGAATTCGTGACTGTTCCGTTGAACATCATATGCTTTCGGTACGGGTTTCCAATAAATTGGGCCTAAAACCTGCAAAAATCACCCATCAAAGGCATAACACCCTCCAAAATAGACTCATGCACAATAATAAGTAAAAACATAACATAAAGCACTTGAAACAATGGAGAAAAATATAGATAAGCGAGTATAATTATGAGCTTATCACCTACACATCACAGTTCCGTGGAATCCTCACCAGTAGCAGATCTGAACAGCATTGGGATACAGATCTAAAGATCTGATCTGGAGAACAAGCCTTCTTTCTTTTCTATTTTTCTTTATTCGATTAAATCAAGAAATTAGTTTTTCTAATTTCTGTTTCCGCAGATTTATTTGAATCGCGTGGTTGAATTAAAGTTGGATATTCAAACACGAAAGATCGGATCAGACTCTACGAAATAAAGGTATTCTCATTATCCACGCATTAAATTCATAGGAGCATGCTAGGGTTTGATTATTTATGCTTATTTGGATTTGGTGATTCAGTTTACGGTAAATCCCTACAATTGGTATCAGAGCGAGGTTCCTGATTCATGGCTCCGGTGAATACGATTTATTCATTATGCTTGTATGAAATTTATTTGTCGTGGATGGTTTTTGTTCCTCGTGGTAACCCGTCTGATTTAATCCGCGGTGGTTTATTCGTGTTTTGAATAAATTTGTTTTGTAAAATCATGAGAAAATCCGTGATTAGATTTGATAGGAAAATTGTAATAGCTTAGTCTATGTAATTTTTTATTTTCAAATTTGTAAACTAGATGGGACGGGACGAAGAACAAGACGAAGACCGGCAGGACGAGGGCGACGCAGCACGCGTGCGGTCGCGACGGCAATGGCTGTCATCGGCGGCTGCTGCCCCTAAGGCGGTGGTTCGTGTTTTGACAGTTGGTCCAATTCGATGTAAACCCTTGGGTTTGCAGTTTAGTTTTGAGACAAATTTTCAAATCACAAAACCTTAGATGCCAAAAGATTTGGTAGTTGAAGATTTCAAGGCCCAGAAGATTTGGAAAAGATTTGAAGTTATCCAAAAGATTCATTTTTCAAATTTTATTAGATAGGATTTATTTTCTTATTTTGTGAGGTCACGAGGAATTTTTGTTTGTCTTAATTGTCCTCATATGATATGTGATTTATTAATTGCGCTATAAGAATGAGTAGATAATAAGAAAAGCATGATTTACTGCTTTCATTATTTACAGCTTTACAAGCATGCTTATGTGATTAATTTCTTGTTGGATTATATTTTGGGAATTTTTGGGCTTGTTTAATTACATGCAAATATTTGAAAAATATAATGACAATGAAATTATCTGTGTGCGCATTTAAGAAACCTTTTGAATAAAAATACTAAACTGATTTTTTAAAAGAAATCAACAGACCTCCACAAAGCGGTCCTAGGCTGTAAGTGCATCTCTCGTCTTAATAAACAACTACGATTGTAGCTTGCTAATTCTCGGAGGTGCATGGGTTGCAGTTGTTGGGATTTCTAGACAATCAATTTAAATCATGTGAATAGTGGGAGGGTTTTGCGTAAACGTCTACGAGTGTAATTTGCTTAGATCTCATTCATAAGTATTCTAGGTTTGATTTAAATTTTAGATAACAAAAGCTTTAAGGGTTGTGCGGTATGGTTACGTGTCATGCTAAACTGTCTTTTTTTGCTGGAGTTAGAGTTGTGGTTAATCGCTTAGAAGCATATGAGGATATAATGCAGTTGCTGCTTCCCTGTTCTTGAAAGTGGCTTGGTCTAAGTTTTATCACTAATTATTAATTTCAAGTGTCTAAAGGTTCCTGACATGGTATGAAATTAAAGAATTAGGGCATAAAACCCGCAAATCTGGTTGAGGGTGACATCGTAAACGTATACGAGTGTAGCTTGCGGTGGGAACTCTTGGGCTTTTAGTGGACAACATTTGTACTTGATTTATCAAGAGGTTTTCAATGCATTTATTTTCGAAGTTCTGCATGTATGTTCTTATTTAAGATTCTTTATTGTTTCAGATATGTCTATGTCTACTGTTGATCATATTCTTGCTCTCAATCCCATAACTGGTCCGAACTTTCCTGAGTGGAGATCTTGCATTGAGTATATCCTCCTGTCTAAACCACACATGTTCGTTCTTACTATGAAGCCACTTGCCCCACGATACCATAAAGTCTCTAGACATGAGAAGGAATTCTATGACAGATGGGTGGTATCTGAAGATTTTACTTACAAGTTAATCTCGAATAACCTGTCTAGAGAATTGAAGCTCAAGTACATGGGCTATTGTAGCTCTGTTGCAATCTGGAACGACTTAGTTGCTACGTATGGCGAAGTGGAACGAACTGTCAGTTGTGATCTCGTGAAAGACCTTGTCTGTAAGAGACTGGCTGATGGTAGTTTGGTGACATTACATGTGATGATGATGTATAACACCATGAATCGGTTCACACGTAGAGGTGGATGTATCAGTGATCGGGCCAAGATCGATATAATCCTGAACTCATTACAACTTTCATTCTATAACTTTTCATTGTTGGAGAACGAAAGTTGTGTGTATCAACTTTTTGTCAGTGGGAGCGTGGTTTTCCTTGCACTATATGTGGACGACATACTCCTTTTAGGAAACAACAAGGGAGTGATGTCGGAAATCAAGAGTTGGTTATCCGAACAGTTCCAAATGAAAGATTTGGGAGAAGCATGTTTTCACTAATTTCTATTCAAAACATAAATAAGCATAAACAATCATTCCAAACAAAACTAACATTAGTAATATCTCTTCCTGCCACAGAACAATCATATAAACTCTAGTAAGAAACTCACTCACGTTATGGAGATCATCACTTTCACTATCCTATATGCTGAAGTTTATGTCTAGCTTTCCTCTGAGTCTTAGAACCTTCAAAAATGTGCCTAACAAGCTTCCACTCCAGTAGATTCACACCATCTTATCATGCATCATATTCCTATGCTTTCAACAATATTAAGATGAAGAGATTTCAGATTTGGGTTATTTTCTAAGTTATAATCCTCACATATGCCTACGTGAAAAACACAATTGCCTATGATTTCCTCTACCTATATCTCCTTCCGGTCTCCATAGGTGAGATTTCTCTATTCACTTCCGTATTCAAGAAATCATTCAAACAAAAATCATAGACAAACTCAGATTTCAACAAAACATGACTTTAATATATAATCAAGATCTAGTAAATAATCAACAACCCAAGTGTAGTGTGGTTTAGCTCATACTCGCGTAGAAAACCAAATAAAACATAAAATTATTTACCATAATTACAAACTCGAATAAAAACTAAAACTAAAGCTCCATGGTGACGATCGCTGGACAGCAGAATTCCTTTCTTCCACAGCACGTCTCCCTCATTTGTTCGTGTGTTCTCCCTCTAAATGTTGTTCTCTTTGATATTTTCATCATCCTCGCTTTCACTTCCTCTGTTGATTTTCCTCCGCAGCCCAGATCCTACCACGTGTTGACACCTTTCTCGCCCATTGGACAGTGTTTTAGTTCATTGTTCGACACATGTCCCTTTAGCAGACTAGATCCAAAAAGGTGTTTGATCTTTGTCTCCAAGTGGTCCCGGGGAGAATATTCTTCATTCTAGTCCATTGCGCTTAATATGCTATAGCATGACTTCTAGCCAAAATGCGACTTATAAGCTTTAGCATTCCAAACCTAGTCAAAATCTTCACAAAAGCTTGCAAAAACTTAATAAAAACCTAAATGACCAAAATAAGATGCAAATACCAAAAAGATCTGAATAAGACCACAAAAGACTCTAAATGAGGACATTCTTATTCAAAACATCTAAAACAAGTTATAAAAGAGTAAAAGATAACTCTTTATGAGAGTTATCACCCCCCCCCCCAAACTTAAGATGTTGCTTGTCCTCAAGCAGCCAAAACAAGACTTAAGAACACAAAACACACAAACAAATGTTATACCAAACTAATTAATTTCCATTTCAAAAGTAGCCCTCAGCAAAAGAAAGGATGATGAGTGATTCTTAGATCCATCAAGTTCCAGTTCTCTCAATATTCCTAAGTTTAATGAAATACACCCATCAAGTTTGACAATCAAAGCTAAAAAACAACATACTTCATCAAGATAGCTGGTATATTTTCGAGCTTAACCTTAACTATTCATTCAAATCCTCATGCTCATCAATGCTACTGTTTTTCATCTATCCTTCCATCTCGAACTTGCTCTCCACTAATGGAACTCGTACTCCACTTAGATAAAAAAGACTCTACAAGCTTCTACTGTTAGGCCATGGTAAAGGTGAGGAAATTTCGGAATAAAGTGACTCAAATCTGGAGTCATCATCATCCTCAATCTAACATCGGACTTATTCTAATTTTTTTAGACTACTAATTACATTTATGAACAATACATCATTCCAAATGTAATGAACAAGGAATGGGCATATTTCATTTTATTTCATAGTTTCTACTACAAAAGGGTACTACTAAAACACTTCGAACAGGAGTGTTACCCCCCCCCCCCCAAACTTTAAAACTAACATTGTCCGCAATGTTATAAAACAATCAGAGTAAGACTTAGCCTCTAGACATGGGACGTGTATGGATAAGTGGCTAACATATACTCCCTCCGTCCCAATTTATTAATCTCACTTTCCTTTTTGGTTTGTCCCATTTATTAGTCTCATTTCCTAAAATGACAAACTTTTTCACACTCACCAATAAAATATTAATTCCACTACACTCACAAACATTGGTTACTGTGATATTTCACTTTGGGACTATTAATTTGGGACGGAGGGAGTAACAAGTATGCTCAAAGAAAAAGGCTTATGCTCAAAATCTAGGTGAAAAGATGAATGTACATGAAGCACAAGAAAATCTGAAGGCACAAAGATCAAGAGATGGCCTTAATCATTTCTAAGTTTAGCACTTATTCTAATTTCGCCTCAAACAAGATTAAACTTCAGGGTAGGTAGCACTTCACATTTTGTGTTCAGAAGTTTAGTACCAGCTAAGCTTGAGCATACATCCAACATATCAAGTTTTCAGAAGCAAAAGAGCACGAACTTTGTATTGCAAACTGAATGCAAATGTATTAAGCGAAACTCAAAAGGCAAAAGAGAATTTAATTATCACCACACATGCAAAGAAACGAAAGAAAACAAGTGAAGACATCATCGGGCCAGAAAGGAAATAATTAGCATAACATAGCATTTCTATTTAAAAGATCAAACTGACTTCATGCATTAACATCGCAACAAAATGAAGCAAACAAAAACTAAAGTACCATGCATAATCAAAACACACAAACATCAAATAAAATAAGTAAACAAACATTAGAAACATTGTTTTTGTAGCAAAAATGAGGTTAAAAAAGGACCCTATTCATCATGCAGCCTCCCCAGCATCTCTTTTTGGCTTCTTACATTGGCCCTTCTTCTTCAGCAACTTGTTGTTTTGATCTTTGATGAGCAGCAGCACCTTGTGCATTAGCTTAAACCCACGCAGGAGCTTAGTCTGTTTAGCCTTGATCTCCAGCAGCTCGATCTGTAGATTTTCGAATGTTGCATCATCTTCATTAGGCTTTCCTCCTTGCGCTTGGGCTTGTGCTTGAGCATGCCTCTTGCTTAGATATTAAATGTTGAAATAACTCTTGGCCATGCACCGGGGCTCATCCGAATGGTAGGGAACTCCAGCTTTCTTGCAAAGCTCCAAGATCAGAGAGGGGCAGAAAAGTGATCCATTCTTCTTAGAGGCTTGAAAGGCGATGGAATTGATGATGAATGGTACAATGTCGACTGGAGCCCCCTTGATAATTGCAACTGCCATCAACACTCGATCATGACCCACCATTGTGTTATGAGTGGTTGCACTGATCCTGTTCCTCAAAAAGTGAATCCACAAGTTGGCTTCAGTTGTAAGAAAACTAGATAAGACAAAAAGGTTGTCTTTCATTTTATCAATCCACTGTGCACCCTGCACTCCCACAATATGCAAGGCCTCATCCAGTTGTTCCTTTGTTGCAAAGGTGAGCAAATCCATGAACTCATCTGGTTGTGGAGGATGAGTCCCATACATTGCATGCACAGTTTAGGGATTCAGTAGCACTCTCTTCCCTCTCACAATAGCCTCTAGCTCATACTATGTGGTAGTGGATTGCTCATGGTTCGCATAGAACTCTCTGACCAATGAAATAACAGGAGCTGGCTGTACTCTAACAAAGGACTCCCGTCCTTGGTTCTCAATACTTTTCACCACATCCTCAGACAACTTTGTTAAGTCTCAGAATCCCCTCTCAGGAAAAAACTTTTCTATTGGCGATCTCCAGCATCATTGCTTTGTGTAAAGAAGAGGAGAACTTAGGCACTTTCTCAATCTCCTTAGCAGAAAACTGCCCTTTCTCCACAATATTTGTTTTTCCCTATTTGATTTCTTTCCTCTTTGTTTTTTGAGCCTCTTTCTTCAAGCTCTCCCCTGGTTCTTTCACTGCCACCACATTCCTTCTCTTCCCAGTCTTCGAAGTCCTGGGTATTTCCTCTTTTTCTTCTGGCTTTTTAGCCTTCTTCCTCTTCTTAGAGCGAGTATCTTTCTTTTCCTCCGCAACACTCTCTTTCTCGGCATCTTCGTGTTCTGCAGTCTCACTCTCATGCACCTCAGATGCAGTAGCATCCATCTGAGTTAGCTCATCCTGGGTTTTAGTATCCCCTTGTTCCTTTGTGCTTTCATCTGGCTCCTCATTCTTGTCTTCAGCAATATGAGACAGCTGCCTATTCTCAGATTCTTCCTGCTCGACATCTTCTTCTTCTACTGACTCTTCCAGTGATTGTCTTTATTTGTTTCTTCATGCTCCTAAGATTGATTCTCTTCAGGTGTGTGTTCCTCCTCAGTTTCCTAAGGATTCACATCAGTAGAAATTTTGGCACTTGTGCTAGAGTCTCCTTTAGACTCTATCTCTCAGCCTTAGAAATAGCAGTCTCAACCTAATCCATCAACCTATCCTGCTTCTTCTTGGTATTCTCAACCTTGGATATCTTCTGTGGTGCATTTGGGATAACCACTGGATTCTCTACACTAGACGTAGGCAACTTCGCAGCATTTTGGGCCATAATAGCTGTTGTTGCTCAGCCAGACCTCCTTAACCCCTGCACTGGTTCATTCTTTTGTGCTTTGGTTTTGCCATTGGGTTTGGATGCAGTCGGGCTAGTCTTTTTAGGGCTAGGCTCTAGTGTCTCAATCTCCATGCCAGGTCTTTTATTTCCACCTTGTTTAGTTCTCATCTCCCGTACTGCTAACATCCCAAAATAATATTTTCAAAGCAAAGACCATGCCCTTTAGCAAAACCCTCATTCAACACTAAAAAACTTTGCATTCAAATAAGTAATCAGTAGTAAGAAACATAACCCCCTTAACATTAAACTTCACACAGATTCTCCTGAAAATAAACGCGCAGAGAGTTTTAGAGACGAGGGTATATTCAAACTCCAATTTACGCAAATTGTCAGACCACATGTCAGATTTACTGCATACAACTAGCATAGACCATCATAAACTTTAGAAGCATTCTCACCCAGAACATGCATTTGAATATTTTTGAAAATATGCGACAGAAATTGCACAAAAGCATGGATGAATACTTCAACAATTCTCGATAGAGGATTTTCAGAACCATACCCGACATCTCGTATATTTTCCACTCTTTTCAAATTCGTAGAACAATACTTCGAAAAATAGAGAACAAAAAGAAGATGATAGAATGAGGGAAGAAGACTTACCTATTAGTCGTCTACTGCTTCTAATTCAATACAAACTTCCTCTCTCGATCCTCTCATGAATTCTTAGAATAGCAAAGATATGAGTTAACTCTTTGCCAATTTCACATGTTGTATAAATAGTCAATTTAAGCATAAACAAGCACACGTAATAAGGCAACTCTTCAGCTTTCCTTGAAAAGACATAATTTTTAATTTTTCAAAAGGAATTTGGCCGTAAAAACTGTCTGCCAACAGAGATGACTCACCGTGCCTATGTCACTCTCTCTCTTTAACGGCTAGTTTTAAGCCATGCCTCCCTTTGCTACAGTTTTCACCCCTTAACCAACTATAATTATCGAGACTTTCTTTTTTTTAAAATTAAACTAACACGAAGGTAGAAATACTGAATAATATAAAAGAGACTGGAAGAATTAAAAAATTTTAATCTACACTAACATTAAAACCTACCTATATACATGTTATTCATAGGTTGTAGCATTACTTCACAAAGAAAAATTAAAAAGTAAAACATGAATTTAACTAGGCATGAATCGGAAACTTAACTAAAAAACAAAATGCAATACTAAAAAATAAATGCCTGAGTTATCACCACATGCTTTATCTATTCCTCGTGATGACTCAGGTTACCTCTTCATCACGGTTCTTGGACTTGGGTGGAAGCCTTTTCTCTCTCCATTCATCCTAAATAGTACTGTTTCACCATTTGGCCATTAATTTTGAAAATGCTCCCTGTACTCTCATTCTTCAATTCTACAGCTCCATAAGGGTAGACTTTCACCACAGTGAATGGTCCTGACCACCATGATTTGAGCTTTCTTGGAAACAATCTCAGCCCGGTATTAAAGAGCAACACTTGTAGTCCTTCTTCCAAAGTTCTATTTGTAATATTGCTATCATGCCATCTCTACACCTTTTCCTTGAATATCTTGGCACTCTCACAGCTCTGTAACCTCAAATCCTTAAGCTCATTCAATTGCAGAATCCTCATTTCCCCACTTGCTCAAGGATCAAAGTTCAACTTCCTAGTTTCCCAGTAGGCTTTGTGCTCCATTTCTAGAGGCAGATGACAAGCTTTACCAAAAACTAACCTATATGGAGGCATTCCCAAATGTGTTTTGTATGTTGTACTGTAAGCCCACAAAGAATCATCCAAATGTTTTGACCAATCCTTCCTAGTAGTATTCACCACTTTTTCGAGCACACTTTTCACTTCTTTGTTTGAAAGCTCAACCAATCCGTTGGTTTGTGGATGGTATGCAGTTGAAACCTTATGATTGATGTTATACTTAGAAAGCATCGCAGACAAGCTTTTATTAATGAAATGGGTACCTTCATCACTGATTATTGCCCTTGGGGTGCCAAATCTTGTGAAAATATTCTTATGCAAAAATCTCATTATTGTTGCAACATCATTGTGAGCACATGCACTGGCTTCTACCAACCTGGACACATAATCTACAGCTAACAAAATGAACTCATTCCCAAAAGATGATGGGAATGGTCCCATGAAGTCCATTCACCACACGTCAAACAATTCCACTTCAACAATGTTGTTCAAAGGCATAGCATTCTAAGCTTGCAAATTTCCCACTCTTTGGAATCTATCACTATTCTTGACAAACTCAAAAGCATCCTTAAAGATCCCAGGACAATAAAATCCTGATTGAAGAACCTTAGTTGTTGTTATTTGGCCACCAAAATGCCCTCCGTATGCTGAAGCATGGCATTATTTCATAATAGTTGGAATTCTATACTCTGGCACACATCTCCTAAAGATCTAAGCAGGCCCTAATCTATACAAAATTGGATCATCCCGGTAATAAAACATTGCATCATGCAAGAATCTCTTCAGCTGCTGCCTATGCAATCCATATGGTTTCCTCCCAGTGGCAAGATAATTTGCAAAATCTGCAAACCAAGGTGCTTCTTCACTGCATGCCATCAACTATTCATCTCGAAAATTTTCATTTATCTGAATTGTGTCATCAACCCCAAAAGGGTTTTCTAGCCTTCACAAATGATCTGCAACTTGATTTTCTATCCTTTATTTCCATATCAAAGAGTATCCATCTGATCAGTCTTGGTTTGACATCCTTCTTGGCCATCAGGTACTTAATTGTAGAGTGATCTGTAAACACAATGACCTTGGCTCCCACAAAATATGATATGAACTTATCAAAATCAAACATAACTGCTAACAATTCCTTTTCTGTAGTAGTATAATTCCTATGAGCTCCATCCATTGTTTTGCTAGCATAGTAAATGGATCTAAATATCCTATCTTTTCTTTGCCCTAACACTGCTCCCACAGCAAAATTACTTGCATCACACATCAATTCAAAAAGGCTAACTTCAATTAGGTGGTTGCATCACATTAGCTGTTACCAATGTTGCTTTCAATTTTGTGAATGCTTTTATACAATAATCACTGAAATCAAATTTCTTGTCCTGCTCTAGAAACTCTGACAATGGCTTGTCTATTTTGGAGAAATCCTTTATAAACCTTTGTTAAAAGCCAACATGTCCTAGAAAGGTTCTGACTGCTTTCACTGAATTTGGAGTATGCTTTTTGTTAATCACTTCTATCTTAGCAGGGTCTACTTCAATTCCCTTGCTTGAAACCTTATGCCTTAGTACTACTCCTTGTTGCACCATAAAACAACATTTCTCCGAGTTAATAATGAGTTGGGATTTTTCACAAAGTTGGAACACCTTTTCCTGGTTTCTCAAACAGGCACTGAAATCTTCTCCGAATACTGAAAAGTCATCCATAAAGTTCTCAAGTCCATTCTCTATGATTTCTGAAAAGATAGCAATCATGCAACTCTTGAACGTTGCTGGAGCATTGCAGAGCCCAAATGGCATCCTTCTGAATGCAAATGTCCCATAAGGACATGTGAATGTGGTTAGACCCTGATGCTCTGGAGCTATTGCAATTTGATAATATAAAGAGTACCCATCCAAGAAGCAATAGTACTCTTGGCTTACCAATCTATCTAACATTTGATCTATAAAAGGCAGTGGGAAGTGATCCTTCCTCGTAGCATCTTTCAGTTTCCAATAATATATGCAAATGTTCCACCCAGTAACTATTCTTGTGGTTATTATTTCCTGCTTTTCATTTTGAATAACAATAACTCCTCCATTTTGAAGAACATACTAAATTGGGCTAACCCATGAACTATCAGAAATGGGAAAGATGATTCCTGCATCCAACCATTTAATTATCCCTTTTCTCACAACCTCCTTCATGTTGGGATTTAGTCTCCTCTGTGGCTGTATTGAATTCTTGCTCCCATCCTCTAGAAGTATCTTATGCATATATACAGTAGGGCTGATTCCTTTTATATCTGAAATTGTCCACCCTATGGCCTTCTTATGCTTCTTAAGCATTTTCAGCAATTTCTGCTCATCTTCTTCTTTCAAATTAGAAGCAACTATAAAAGGTAGAGTTTCTACTTCCCCTAGATATACATACTTTAAGTGATCTGGTAGAGGTTTGAGTACCAACTCTCGGGGATCCTCAAGTGATGATTTGGGTTCTTTCTCTCCCTGCTCATCAGACCCAATGATTCACATGCACATCTGACTCCCCCAAACTTTTGGTTATGCTATACCCATGCTACAACATCATACTCCATTGTTTCATTGCTTTCATCCTCTCCTACTTTAATGCTTGCAGTAAATTCTTCAACTAGAAACTCCAAAATACCATTAGCAAAGTAATTATCTGAGTCATCTGGTAATTTCATGGTGTTGTACAAGTAAAAAGTATCATGTTCTTCATGTACTCGCATGATCAGCTCCCCTTTTTCAACATTAATTAAGGTTCTTCCAGTAGCTAGAAAAGGTCTGCCTAAGATAATTGGTACCTTACTGTCTGCTACATAGTCCAATATAATGAAGTCAGCAGGAAAAATGAATTTATCCACCATGACTAGAACATCTTCAATCTTCCCTTCTAGACGGACAGTAGATCTATCAGCTAGTTTTAGTGTAATTGTTGTAGGTCTAGCTCCTCCTATGCCTAGCTTCTAGAAATTTGAAAGTGGCATCAAGTTCACACTTGCTCCAAGGTCAAGAGGGCTCTTCCACCAATTGAGAAGGAAATAGTAAAACTCCCTAGGTCCTCCAATTTTGCAGGAATTTGCCTCCTTAAAGGTCCACTCACCTCTTAAAACAGAGATAATGTTTCAAATTCCTTCAACCTTTTCTTCTTAGTTAAGATGACCTTTAAAAACTTCACATAGGTGGGCATATGTTCCAATTCTTCCACTAGAGGAACATTGATATGAATATGCTTTAACATGTCTAAAAACTTTTTTGAACTGCTCCTCTTCGATCTACTTTTTGAATCTGACAGGAAATGGTGGCTGAGGTGGACTGTACTCATCTTCTACAGATTTCCTTTTTGTTGTTGATTATATTTCCCTCAGGTATTTCAATTTGATTCTCATTAGCCACTAATTCCTCATTTACTGAAGGATAAACCTCTTTGATTGGGGCTTTTCCTTCTCTTTGTATTTAGATTTCATCTTGATCATCTTTTTCAGGAAATTTCATTTCCTTTTGCTATTGTTCTGCTTGTCTTTCTTCAAATTGTTTTCCACTTCTCTGGGTTACTACCTTGCACTACTCATTTCCTCTAGGATTCTCTGTATTGCTAGGTAAACTTCCTTGTGGCCTATTCCTGATGTCATTAGCCAACTGCTCCATTTGAACTTCCAGATTTCTCAATGATGATGTTTGACTCTGTATCAAAGCATCCTGACTCTTTAACCTTACCTCATTTATGGCCATGAATTCGTTCATCAATTCCTCCATGGTCTTCTCAGGTTTAGGAGGTGGTGCCTCCAAACTATGTTGCTGATTAGCTGGTTGCTGATTATAACCCCCTTTGTTATAAGAGTTATGTTGCTCCCTTGCTGCAGCATTTTGATTTCCTTGCCCAGACCAGGAAAATTTTGGATGGTTTCTCCACCCTATGTTGTAGGTGTTCGAATAGGGATTATTGCCCTGATAATGTTGATTCTTATTCCCCATATAACATTTTGAGTTGGATTTGATGGACACTCCTCAAACTGATGTCCTTCTCCACAGTAAATACAGCTCAAGGTGGCTGAAGGTTCTATTGGCATTGATGTAACCATGGCCTGACTTGTATTCTTTTCAATATTCTTCATAGTCGCCCCCAAGGATTTCATATATGCTGTCAGAGCCTTCATAGGATCAATCGCTAACACCCCTGCTACCTTTGGTGTTGAAATAGTTGTTGCTCTTAAATTGTACCAAAAGTAGTTGTTTGCAACTACCTTGTCAAAAATTTCACAAACCTCATTATAAGTTTTATCCAATAAGGCTTGATAGCGCGTTTCGCAACGCGCTACAGCTGCAAGTGTACAGACCACTGCAGAGGGCAAGTAATAATTTATCGAACTCAAGGACTGCAGGCTCGAAATACAACCAAGCACTAAAACGTAGATACCGTACTACTATCTAGGCGAATCATAAAAGGGTTTGGTTTATTTAAACTAATTGATTTTAAAGCAATAATAAAATAAAAAGAATAATTAACGATTTTGGGAGGCAAATGAGAAAACAGGATTCCAGGGCAATCCACTTTGAATATTAAACAAACAACGTTTTCATGCAATTCAATCCCAATTTAATTTCCAGAGATGTGAGCAATCGCGAAAGTGTTATCAGGTGATCCTCTCGGACTCTAAACCATAACATGGAAATAGAAGACCTAGTGACTCCTCTCGGATGCGCAAAAGGACGTTTACTCTTGATAAAAACCTTAGATTTTAAACCCTTTAAAAGCTCAATTTCCTCTCGGACAATTGTTCTAATAAATCTAATTTCTTTGCGTCTTAATTGATAACCTAAACCTCTCGGTTCAAAAACTACCAATTCAAATCACAATCAATGGCCAGTTAATCGCAATTAATGAAAATCCCAAATTAAATTAGAACATCAAAGGAAAAGGAACATTAAATTGCATAAACTGTTGAATGAATAAATACAAAGTTTCAAAACCCTAGAATCCACAAATAGATTTAGCCAATCATGCTAAATCCTAGAAAAACAAAAAGATGGAGAGTCATAAGAACAGAAAGCATGGAAATCAAAAACCGTGGTCTTCAATCTTCAATTCCTGTCGTGCTCTCCAAGTTCTCCAGCTTTTTCTCTCAATTCTATGCTCTCACTTGTTGAAAAAGTGATGAAAGGGGAGCCTTATTCACGTTCAGGGACCTCCTATTTATAGTTGGGGCTCTTCAAATCTCCAAAAGATATGGTTTTGGGCTTTAGATTCGCCAGAATTCGTCAAAACAGGACAAAATCGGCGATCTGGAATGCGCGATCGGCGACTGCCGACCATGCACGTGGGTCGCCGATCGTGCGACGAAGCTGATGGAGAAAAATGCATAACCGGCGACCCGTCTACATAACCGGCGATCGCCGGTTTTGCATGTGGGTCGCCGAGTTCGTTGCGAACGTGCGCAGTCCCACGGTTTTGGCCATAACTTTCGCTCCCGAACTCCGATTGACCTGATTCCAGTTGCATTGGAAAGCTAACTCGAATATCTATCTATTGCTATGCTCTATTAGCTTGAATTCCATGTGTGGAGGAATTTGTGCCTGCTTCTTTGAACATCAACTGCTTTCAGGACGGGTTTCCATTGAATTTTGGCCTAAAACATATTTGGGTTCGGTCTTTTCTCACTTCTTCCTCTTTCTGATGCAAGTTAGCATCGATTGGCCCCAGGGTACTTGGTCAAATCTTGTAAACAACTCAAATGTGCGTGAAATCTGCATAAACAACCACAAACTAGACCAAACGTAATAATTCCTTAAAGAATAGGAATAATGCATGAAAACATCATGTAATGGCTCAGTTTGAAGTATAATCTAAATATAAATCTATCAATAAAATGCACAGAGTGAGTGTTTATCAAGGCTCCACCTGCAGTTGCATCAATCACCATCCTCAAATTCCCACTCAAACCATTATAGAAGATTTCTATCTGTATGCAATAAAGAATTCCATGATTTGGACAACTTTTCAGCAACTCCTTGTACCTTTCCCTTGCTTTACCTACTGATTCATCTTCCTATTTAAAAGTCAAAATTGCATTTTTGCAAAAAGCATTCTTGGTTGGAGAAAAGTATTTTAGAAGTAAAGTTTATGCCAATTCATTCCAAGTTGTCACAGATCCTAGTGGCAAGTTAGTGAGCCAAGTCTTAGCATTGTCCCTCAAAGAGAAAGGGAATATCCGCATTCTCAAAGCTTCAGGTGTTACACCTTGCAACTTAAATTAATCACATATCTCCAAAAAGGATGTCAGATGCAGATGTGGATCCCCTGTAGCTTGTCCACCATACTGCCGCACACTCTGCAACAACTGAAACATCACAAGTTTCAACTCAAACTGTTGTGCCTGAACTTCAGGTCTAACAACCCCTGGATCAAACTCAGTAACCTTGGTGCCATAAACTGCCTGATAACTCGATTTCTATCATCAACATGATTCACTATATGCCTAGGCTGCTCATTCTCATGCCCTGCTCCCTCAGGGTTAGCTTCAGCCAAACTTTTCACTTTTTGTTTCCTTCTGTTTCTTCTAAAACTTTGTTCAATCTCCAGATCGAATGGAAATAGTTCTTTCTCATTCTTTTCACTCATAAACTACTAACACCCTGCATAAAGAAAATGTTTAGTTTCCAATAGCAGTCATGCTAGAAAATATATTATAGTACTCAAGCAATTCAATAGCATTCAGATTTAAACTTAACATCCCCGGAAACGGCGCCAAAAACTTATTGTGTGCTGCAATGTAACTACATAACTATGCGCAAGTATACGTAATTGACAAGTAATACCGTCCTCGAAACCAGATTTAGAACCCTAGAGAGTGATAGTTATATCGTGCACACAGAATTCCTTGCAAATAATATGGGTGTTTTCACTAATTTTTATTCAAAACATAAATAAGCATAAACAATAATTCCAAACAAAGCTAACACTAGTAACATCACTTCCTGCCATAGAACAATCATATAAACTCAAAAAAAATATCACAATGGTGAGAAACACACTCGGGTTATGGAGATCATCACTTTCACTATCCTATATGCTGAAGTTTATGTCTCGCTTTCCTCTGAGTCTTAGAACCTTGAGAAATGTGCCTAGAAAGCTTCCACTCTACTGGATCTACACCATCCTATCATGCATCATATTCCTATGCTTTCCACAATATTCAGATGAAGAGATTTCAGATCCAGGTTATTTTCTAAGTTATATTCCTCTCATATGCTTATGTGAGAAACACAATTTCCTATGTTTTCCTCTACTTATATCTCCTTCTGATCTCCATAGGTGAGATTTCTCTATTCACTTACGTGCTCAAGAGATCATTCAAACCAAAATCATTGACAAACTTAGATTTCAACAAAACATGACTTCAATATATAATCAAGATCGAGTAAATACTCCACAACCCAAGTGTAGTGTGGTTTAGTTCATACTCGCGTAGAAAACAAAATAAAACATACAATCATTTACCATAATTACAAACTCAAAATAAAAAATAAAATCAAAGCTCCGTGGTGATTGATGTGGCTAAAAGTTCAATCGAATTAAACTCTCAACTACACAAAGAATAAAATATCAAATTCAGGTTCTTATCCGCTTCGCCTGCTAGAGTACTAGGATAATACGGCAAAGTTCTTATAGCTAGGCAAAATCAATCGTTGAGTAGTTTTTTATCAACTAGGCAAGTAATGTAAACCTATGCTAACAATGTATGACTAACATGAATCAAACAATCAATCGACATTCACTCAATTAATTCCTTTCACAATTTGGTAAACCAAAACACACAAATGCTCAAATTAGGAAGATAGGATGTTGAGATGAGTGTAGATGCAATCAAATTAGGTCAATCATTGATGTAAACACATTTTAATCCCTAGGAGATTGAGCAATCGACCCTACACTCGTTATTCCCTTGTCACGGCGAGCTAACGGCTGTTGATCTAGAACTTGCAAACCATCACATTATTAAGCCCTAGACCACTCGAAATAGTTCGTCAATTATTGCCTTACGACCTAGCACCGCACATGGATCGGAACTAAAATTGTATGAATCTACACTATTCACGACGATTCCGCCCGCATATTGGCTGCAGCGTTCACGTCAACTACCTCCTAAGTTGGCTCTTACCTACACCTAGGAGGTAAAGAACAAGTTCTAGTGCAATTCAAGCTCTCAAAGGGAAGTAAACAAGCAATTCTCAAACCAAATGATCATGCATCCTTACTCAAATCAACATCCAAGTAGAATTAGAACTTCATACCTTTCAATTGTACAAATACAAGTTTGAATTCAATGAACGTCATTACAAATTGAAAGGAAAAATAGGAATCTTCCCCAAATTGGATTTGGTTGCCTTGATCCACCACCTTTAATCTTCACTCTCCTCCAAGTATTGATGAATTAATCTCCTAGATGCTCTAGGATTATGATGAATTGTAATGGAAAAATGGAATCTAGGGAAAAATCTAGCTAACGTATATGAAAATTGACCAAAAGTCCTTCAAATAACTGCCTCTTACCCTTTTATAGGCAAGCAATCAGAGCCTCGGATCGCCCGGTCGAAGTATGGCTCGCCCGGGCCATCAATAACCGCCAAAACCACCAAAAACTGACTTGGCTCGGCCGAGCAAGGCATGGCTCGACCGAGCCAACTCTCTGACCGCTCCTGCTCGACTGGTCCTGCACTTGCTCGGCCGATCGAGCCCTCTGAAAGCCCCGCTCGGCCGGTCCTGCACCCGCTCGGCCGGTCGAGCTCTCCAAACTCCAAACACGTGCGATTTTCCTCTAAAACTCCACCAAAATTGCTCGTTTATGCCCAAAACCTATCCTACACACATCAAACACACAAAACACGAAAACACAACCAAAATACGACAAAAACATATGATACGGGAGTAAAATAGCCACAAACAAGCATGTACACACATCAAAATATAGGTCATTTTACGCACGTATCATAATCCCCCAAACTTGAACCTTTGATTGTCCTCAATCAAAACAAAGTAGAGTAATTAATCTACCTCATGCAATACCTCATAGCTCATCAAAGTTATCTTAGCTTGTTCAAGTAAAACGAGATCATCACCTAACTCTGTAAAAAGGTTAATGCTAAGGACATGAACCACTCATCAAAAATGGATACAAGAAACGAAAGCACTCCCTCACGTGTTTAGGGATGATGAGATTCACACATTCACAAGATATCGAGCTTGATTTCCATAAGCTTGCATCCATTCTCACCACTATACTACAATGAGTTAGTTTCTAGAATCAAAAAGGTCTTTTCACGGGTTGTAACGTGGCTAACTAGAAGGTGGGTGGTTTTGGGCCAAAGTGACTAAACTTCTCAATTTCCTAAAACCCCCCAAACTTGTTCTTTCCGAACCACAACAAATCCCCGAGGCTTTTCATTTCACAACACATTTTTCTTTTTCCTTTATTTTTCTTTTCTTCTCTTTTTTTTTCTTTTTCATCCTTTTTCAAATGCACCATCATTCTTTCATTTTGTCGGTGCCTCTCTTTCCAAACACTTGCACCAAAATTTTTGTAGGTGCTCACTTTTCTAAAGTCAACAACAACCCCGTATTTCATATTTTTCATGCCTTAACTATCCATCAATATTCATTCAATCAATTCCCAACCCAACTCTCATCACCGTATTCACCCTCATACACTCTTTCCCCCCAATAATGGTCCTATTTATATCAAGAAAAATTCACCAATAAAGCTCAATCACGGGGGTCAAAGATATGAAAGGCAAAATCATGATAACAACCACCTTATACTCCCGGTGTGAAAGGTAGGACTAAGAATCGATGGCCTAAGATCATTTTCTAGTTACACACACATGCCAATGGATAGAGAACGGATGCAAGTTCTAGATCTCGTACTCTCAATCTTGCCACTCACAAACAATAAAGATATGACAATATCATGGCTCAAACCTCACAGCTTTTTGTCAAGTCCTATGCATTAACCACATACAAAACTCGGCAATTCAAAAGTTAAACTTAAAACATGCTTCGAAAACTAGATTCTGCCCTATCATAAGTTGAGGTAGACATCAAACTCCACTAAGTAAATCATGATTCAAACCTCAAGTCTAGTTCGAGTTCATCACACACACACAAGCACACAACATCCTAACCACAATCTACATGCCATAACACAATGTAATGAATCTAATTGGTAGAAGGAACGATAGAAAGCGTTACCCATCGGCACACACGATCAAACCGCTCTCCAAGACCTTATTTGTACCTACTCAAAGATCAACACAAACACCACCAAACTATTGAGCATAAAACAAACCAATAAAGCTCTCATATCCACCAAACTTTCCACAAACCAACAATTAAAGATATAAGATATCTACTAGCACAACCATTCAAACCAAACCAATAATCCAAACCACAAACCATGCATAATAGAAAGTATTCAATCATGCCAACTCATTAATGATTCTCCCCACAATCACAAGCAAACAATCCTCAACCATATTCACTTCCAAAACCTCTTTCCACCATCATTCCACTATCCAAAATCTATACAAATAATTCATTTTTCCACTAGCTCCACCAAACATACCATCAAAACCAATGTTCAACAAACTCAATCCTATGAAAATATCCATTCATATCATCAAAAGAAACATAATCCAAACATCCATTCAAGGTAGAATATCAATATAGGTACAACCCAATCGAATCAAATCCAATAAAGGGACAATATCCAACAACTAAACTAAATGCAAGATAAAGGATAGGAGATGGAGAAGAATAAACCAAGGCACCGGCTACCGGCACATCCCCCCAAACTTAGTCAAGTGAGACTAAGTTTGCAAAAATGGTGGACGGTGCATCGTCACTCCTCTCAATCTTGTAGCTCCTCCTACAAACACAAAAACAAACAAAGTAGATATTTATTCAAAATCAAAGCAACTAAAAGCAATTAAACAAAAGCAATAAAATTGGTTGGGTTGCCTCCCAACAAGCGCTTCCTTAACGTCGGTGGCTAGACGACCTTACCACATCACCTATTATAAAAAATCGTGTGGGTTTTTAATACACCTTTCTCCCTTAATTTGCATTTACTTGGGAGCAATTTGTCCAAGGCAATTTTTCGTTCACCCCTATCATCTCTCCAAGGGGAATCGATCATCTTGTCGAATTCGAATTGCATGAATGAGTGCTCCTTCTTTGAAGTGATCCTTAAGACATTCTCCAATCTAATCCCCACTTCAAGAAATTCATTAATCCATTCCTCCAATGCACTCACCATTCTCTCCTCAACCTTGCCTACTTCCCAAGTTGACATTCCCCGCTTCATCCTATCCTCATTCTCCTTGCTTATTGTCGGCTTTTCCTCTTCTATGAAATGTTCCAATGCCGGTATTGTTTGAATCTCTTCAAGTGAAGGCTCCTCAATTCTTCCTCCTTCAATGTTCTTCACCGTCTCCTCGGTGCCTTCCTTCATGAGCTCTTCTTGATGAACACCCATTATCTCTTCACTAATGATTTCTTCGGTTTCCTCATTTTCTTTGCCATCTCCTAATGTTTCCTCGGGTTTCATCTCTATACTTGCACTCTCATGCTTCTCCATACTTTCAAAAATTTGTGCCGGCTCCTTGATATCTTCATTTACCTCATCAACTTGAAGTATTACTTCTCTTTCCCTTGCCGGTTCATCTTCTTTCTTCACCTCTATTTCTCGCCTTTCCTCATGCTCTTTCCTTGATCTTTTCAACACTTTAAGTTCTTCTTGCATGAGCTCTAATTGTCTCCTCCACAAATCATCATCATGAGATTCCTTTACAATATCTACCGTTTGAGAAGCTCCTTCCTCCTCCGGCCATTGGTTACTACATTGAAACATTTCCTCATACATGTTTCGGATAGGCATTCGCGGTCTTTGTCTTTGCATCATGAGGTCTCTAATCTCCTCCAATTGCCTTTGCACATTAATAAGTCTCTCCATGTTAGACACCTACAAGAGTTCAACAAAGGCAAGTCTCCAACAAAAACAAAAATCCAAAAGAAAACAAAATTAGAACAATTATCAAACAAATGTTAGTAACAATATTCACATAAACAAAAACACAAACGCCTAGCCTACAAGCTTCACTTTTCCCCCAATATCTAGCAACCTACTAAATGAAGTCCCCGGCAACGGTGCCAAAACTTGATGTGGCTAAAAGTTCAATCGAATTAAACACTCAACTACACAAAGAATAAAATATCAAATCCAGGTTCTTCTCCGCTTTGCCTGCTAGAGTACTAGGATACTACGGCAAAGTTCTTATAGCTAGACAAAATCAATCGTTGAGTAGTTTTTTATCAACTAGGCAAGTAATGTA
>JAPKLW010000227.1:332560-381270 GCA_026898455.1 Plectranthus barbatus
AAATACGACAAAAACATATGATACGGGAGTAAAATAGCCACAAACAACATGTACACACATCAAAATATAGGTCATTTTATGCACGTATCAGTGATGATCTCTGGATAGCTGAATTCCTTTCTTCCACAGCACGTCTCCCTCCTCCATTCATGTGTTCTCCCTCAAAAAGTTATACTCTTAGATATTTCCATCATCCTCCCTTTCACTTCTTCCATTGATTTTCCTCCTCAGCCCAGATCCTTCCACGTGTTGACACCTTTCTCTCCCCTCAAACAGTGTTTTAGTTCATTGTTCGACACATGACCCTTCAACAAACAATATCCAAAAAGGTGTTCGATCTTTGTCTCCAAGTGGTGTTGGGGAGAATCTTCTTCATTCTTGTTCTTTGCGCTTCACATGCTCTAGCATGACTTCTAGCCAAAATGCGTCTGATAAATTTTGATCACTGCTATTTCTAACAGATTAATTATAATAACAGCGACAAATAAATTTGTAAACCCTAAGGTTATCGATCCAGGGAAATTGTGTGGGGAAACTATCCTATATACTAGCTATGATCCTAAGATTCATTGTTTGAGAGATCCAAAATCAGGGTTTTATAAAAGTAAAGATGACAATGCTGAAAATTAAAGTAGTTTTGAAAGCAATTTTAAAAGAACACAGATTCTAGGGAAGAATTCTTATTATGGATAACATGTAGGAATCAACTAATTTAACAGGTGGAATTCTACAACAATGCTATATTTCCTTGTTTGGCAAATATAACCTAGATTACTAATTAGTGACTGTCTCCGCTCGGTCTCAAAGTACTTTAAATTAGTCAATCCGATAAGAAAATCAGTTCAATTCCTACAGTCTAGTACATCTGTTTGGATAGTGTAGATTGTATCATGCATTCCTATTCCCACTATCAATATTCACCTCTTGGTCTTTCTATCAATAGCTAGACATCTAAATTAATCGTCACCTCTCGGTCCTTGAATTAATCTAGAATTATAGAATAAACACAGGAATCATGAACCTAATTAATTAATCATAACATGCATCCATAATAATATCAACCCATAGAACCAGCTAGGGTTTCTAGCCACTCATCGCAGATAGAAATCCAAAAGAAAACATATTAAATTGCATAAACATAAAGAACTTACAAGAAAATAAAAGGATTTCGTGTTTCCCAAGTCTCCAAACTCTAAAAACTAAATTGTAGAATGAAAATCTGATAAGGAATTAATGGGGAATTCTGAAAAATCGAATTTACATAGGTATTTATAGTGGTGGAAGTGTATCCTATCAAATCTAGGGCTAAAGATATGAATAAATCCATTTTTCCTCGAATTTCAGCTCCAGCAGACAGCCTCGCGTCGATCGTGGCTGATCCACGTCGATCGACGTGGCTTCTTGGTCGGCATCGATCGATGCTAATTGGCGTCTGTCGACGCAGCTTCTCGCCCCTTCTGCGCGGTCTCACGGTCATGGCCATAACTTTCTCTCCCGAACTCCGATTGACCCGATTCCAGTTGCATTGGAGAGCTAACTCAAAGCATCATCCATTGCCATGTGCCAATAGCTCGAATTCCTCTTGTGGAAGAACTCTTCACTGCTACTCTTACACGTCACTACTTCCGGAACGGATTTCTCGTGAACTTAGGCCTAAAACCCTACAAAAACACCAAAATGCGCATAATACCACCTAATACAGACTCATGCATAGAATATATATATAAACTCAATAAAACTACATAAAATAGTAGAAAACAATATAGATAAGCGAGTAAAATAATGAGCTTATCAAACCCCCCAAACTTGAACGTTTGATTGTCCTCAATCAATAGGCAAGAAAGAAATCAAAAGATCATGCGATTAGAGTGCAATGCCTCACAAGATTCATCACAGTCAATAATCAAAAATCCACTACACACAAGCAATTTGAAAGAGACAGAAAATTCATCAACAGCGGAAGAACTCACAGGAAGTGTATCGCTCAACTCTCAAGTGTTTAAGGAATAGATGAAAGCACTCAAAAACATGTATGACGAAATTTCTACCGTAGGCTTGCAAATTTTCTAATATCTCCACTGCCAGAATGTGCACACAAGTCTAGAATCAGAAAGGACTTTCATAAGGTTGTAATGTAGGCTTTTGTGAGGGGTAGGAAAATATGGCCAAGTGACTAAAATCAATCAAGTTTTTACTTCCTCAATCAATCCAAACCACCATCTAAGTTCATTCACCCTTCTCCTCAAATATATCAACAAATACACAACCTCTTTTTTTTTTTTTTTTGTAGCTCATTTTGAATCTCTTATGCTCTTTACATAATTTTGTATTCTTTTCTTTTCAGAGAGCTTATGAGAATTCTAATTATTTCTTTGAGCTTCTTTTTCACACATCTTTTCACCACTAATTTATATTTTCTTATCTCCATATCACAATCATTCCACCCACATACCACAACTCAAGACATGAGCGAAACCAATACTTCTTCTTAATCTCATAGACAATGAAAGAAAAATTTTGTATAGGCTCAAAGTGGCTAACTAGGGAAAATTCAATGTGAAGGGACAGTGTTTAGGGAATTGGGCTATCAAAGATGGCCTAAGATCATTTCCTAAACTTGTGCACACTATGCAGTCTCAACACAGAAAATAGGCGAGTTCTAGAGAAATAAAATCACACATGTGAATCTCAAATCAAACGAAATAAAGGCTCAAAATTCTCACACAAGGGTTCAAAAATTTTCTTCCGCAGTCAATTTCAAATCAGCTCAATCAGCATGCAAGCACAAGTGTCAAATCAATCCTATCATGCGGTATTCTACATTCATAGGCATCTAACCACAATCACAATCAATTCAACTCAACCCTCAATCAATTCTAATCTCACAATCTCATTCGGGTTATTTCAAAACTCAAAAATTTTCCCCACAAAAAAAAAATTAAAATTTAAGGCAAAAATTAAATACGAAAAGCAGAATAAATAAAAGATAGAATGTTCCATCTCTTGTCCACATCCCCCCAAACTTATTTCCAACTCGAAGAGTGGAATAATATTGAAAATCAGACAAAAGAGGGAACGATACCTGGTAGTTGATCTCAGACATCAACTTTTTATCCCCCGGATTCTTCGAACATTGCGCGGTGTGAAATAGTGGCTGTTGGCACTTTGCGTCGATTGACTTGAAGCCTTCTTGTCGATCCCTTCGCAGATCGAAGTGTATCACGCCGGTTGCTCGGCGTCGATCGACGCCAGGCTGCGTCGATCGGCGTCGAGCTGATCTCCATTTTTTTTTCAATACTGCAAAACAACTGTTAGCAAAGAAATAAAAGCAGAAATTCGAAATAATAATAAAAAAAACGAAAATTGAAAAGAAAATACGGAAAATGTTGGGTTACCTCCCAACAAGTGCTTGATTTAATGTCGCAGCTCGACGATACCTCAAATCACTGCCAATGAGGTCGGGTCCAGACTCGCCGACCTTTGGCATCCACCATGTAGACTTTCCGGTCTTTGATAATGGTGGTGAGCTCAGAAAAAGGTGGCGCAGTTGACACTGCTACCCTATCGTTTCCTCGCTCCCACTCAATGGCAACTGCTTCATCTTCTTCAGACTCATCCTCTTCTTCGGTAGTGGAGATTCGATTGCACTCCGCCTTCTTCTTGTTCTTGTCGATCACAAAGGTGATCCTCTCGTCATTCGTTAGGAGTGTGATCTCGCCGCCTCGACAGTCAATGAGAGCAGCGCTAGTGTCGAGAAACTCACGCCCCAAGATCATGGGCATGTTCTCATCCTCCTTCATCTCGTGCACCACAAAATCTGCAGGAAAAATGAGATGGCCCACACGAATGAGCACATCCTCTAGTATACCTTTCGGGCGGGACACAGACCGGTCCGCCATCTGCAGGGTGATCGTCGTGGGCCTCATCTCTCCGATGTTGAGACATTTGTAGATGGAGTACGGCATTAGGTTAATACTGGCCCCAGTATCACATAGTACTCTCTCGAATGTGTGTCCGCCAATCTCAACCGGAATAGAGAAGCATCCAGGATCACTTCTCTTGATGGGCACCTATTTTTGAAGTAGCAGGCTGCACTGCTCGTGGATCTTCACCGTCTCATTCTCCACGAACTGCTTCTTTCCACTCATCAATTTCCGGAGGTACTTCATATACCCCGGGATTTCCTTTAGTGCTTCGATCAGCGGGATGTTGATGCTGACCTTCTTCAGGTTCTCCACAAATCTGGAGAACTTCTCGTCCTCTTTCTGCTTCACGAACCTCTATGGGAATGGCAAAGGAGGGAGCTGATTTTCAGACTGCTTCAACTTCGTGCCTGGGACAGACTTCGGCATCGACCGATGTAGTGTGGCGTCGATCGACGGGCCTTTTTTTCTGCGTCGATTGACGTGGCAGGTCCGTCGATCGACGTGGGTTCATCTCCTGTGCATTTTTGCTCCTTTTCGTCTCCAGAATCGTCTACAGCCATCTCGGGACCCTTGAAGCTCGTCCCAGACCTCAAAGTAACAGCTTTGCAGTCTTTTTGGGCCTTGGGGTTCACCTCTGTTGTGCTCAGAAGCTGTCCAGGCTTGTGTTGGTTGTCGAGTGTGGTGGCGATCTGGCTCAATTGTGTGTCCATCATCTGAAGATGTTTCATCATCTGCTGCATGTGGTTTGCCATTCCCTTCACCTCAGTTTCTACTTTCCCAAACCGGTTATCCGAGCTCTTGATGAATTTCTCGAGCGTCTCCTCTAGCACGGATTTCTTCCTTTCCACGATCTCTCCTCCAGTACCTGCATCAAAACCAGGCGGAGGGTGTTCTGCAGCAGAAGGGTTAGCATAGGAAAAACCAGGGTGAGATCGCCCATGGTTGTACTGATACCCTTGATTGCCTCGGTAGTTATTGTGATAACCACCGCCAACGTAGTTCACCTCCGTACCGGCAGTTCCAGACGAACTGCTTGCACCCCGGTTGATGTAGTCAGCCTCTACGGGTACTATGGCCATGCTTGACTCTGCAACAGCTGCAACTTGTGATGTGCCCAATTTTTCAATCTCCTCCCGGAGCTTTTTCACCTCAGCGACCACGTCGAATTCTGGCATTGTCTCGACTGCTTTGACTGGTAGCTGCCTATCAGTTGGCCGTTGGTGGCTATTCAGCGCCATATCAGCCAACAACCTCATACTCTCTGCACCACTCTTCTTCATCGGTATTCCTCCAGAAGATGCATCAACCAACTCCTTCATGTGAGGGTTCAATCCCTCATAAAAATGACACACTTGCATCTCCAGATCGATGCCATGTCCAGGACAGAGTCGTAGGAGCTCTTTTTATCTCTTCCATGCCTCGTAAAGTGACTCGTCATACATCTGCTTGAAAGTAGTAATGGCACCTTTCCTCTTCAGCAGCAGGCTCGGTGGGAAGTAGTTGGTAAGGAACTCTGCTCGAAGCTCCTTCCATGTCCCGATCTGACTCTTATCCAGTCCAGCAAACCAAGACCGTGCCTCGTCTCTGAGTGAGAACGAGAACAGTCTCATCCTGATCACATCTTGGGTTACTCCGTTCTGCTTCACAGTGTTACACACCTCAATGAATTGGTTGAGGTGGGTATATGGGTCTTCTACAGCTCTCCCCCCAAACTGGTTTTGCTGCACCATCTGAATAAGGCTTGTGCGCAGCTCTAAGTTGTTGGCATCAATGCCAACCCTGAATCCGGCCTCCGCTTGCTGTGGAAGAAATCGATCCAAGATGGACCTTTGCGGGATCACAACTTGCCTATCGTTCAACTCTGCCAGTCTTGCAGCTTGCTCCGCCTGAGTAGCCTGGGCTGCTTGTAGTTGTGCTCTCAGCTGATTTACTTCATTCACAAATTGCCTCTGCTCCTCGGGAGTCATATTTTGCAGAGGTGCTTCAAGATTCTCAGCCATCTCTCGTTGCTTTTCTTTTCTTTTCTTTTTGATTTTCCTGCAGGTTGCTTCAATTTCAGGGACAAAGGCTTCGAGTGTTTTTCCTTTAGCTCGCGTGTTCATGCACCTGCACAGGAAATAGGTAAATATCAGTTCAGCATCGATCGACGTGGATTCATGTCGATCGACACAAAAGAGTGATTGGCGTCGATCGAGGCTAGGGTCCGTCGATCGACGCAACAAAAATGATCGACGTTGATCAACGCTAGATGGCGTCGATCGACGCGGGACACAGACTCGAAAACTCACACACGCACACGTACAGAAAAATTAAAACTCAATCCAGCAAATCCCAGAACGAACTAGTAACAAGATAAAATCTAGCAACTCCCCGGCAACGGCGCCAATTTGATCACTGCTATTTCTAACAGATTAATTATAATAACAGCGGCAAATAAATTTGTAAATCCTAAGGTTATCGATCCAGGGGAATTGTGTGGGGAAACTATCCTATATACTAGCTATGATCCTAAGATTCATTGTTTGAGAGATCCAAAATCAGGGTTATATAAAAGTAAAGATGACAATGCTGAAAATTAAAGTAGTTTTGAAAGCAATTCTAAAAGAACACAGATTCTAGGGAAGAATTCTTATTATGGATAACATGTAGGAATCAACTAATTTAATAGGTGGAATACTGCTACAATGCTATATTTCCTTGTTTGGCAAATATAACCTAGATTACTAATTAGTGACTATCTCCGCTCGGTCTCAAAGTACACCAAATTAGTCAATCCGATAAGAAAATTAGTTCAATTCCTACAGTCTAGTACATCTGTTTGGATAGTGTAGATTGTATCATGCATTCTTATTCCCACTATCAATATTCACCTCTCGGTCCTTCTATCAATAGCTAGACATCTAGATTAATCGTCACCTCTCGGTCCTTGAATTAATCTAGAATTATAGAATAAACACAGGAATCATGAACCTAATTAATTAATCCTAACATGCATCCATAATAATATCAACCCCTAGAACCCGCTAGGGTTTCTAGCCACTCATCGCAGATAGAAATCCATAAGAAAACATATTAAATTGCATAAACATAAAGAACTTACAAGAAAAGAAAAGGGTTTCGTGTTTCCCAAGTCTCCAAACTCTAAAAACTAAATTGTAGAATGAAAATATGATAAGGAATTAATGGGGAATTCTGAAAAATCGAATTTACATAGGTATTTATAGTGGTGGATGTGTATCCTATCAAATCTAGGGCTAAAGATATGAATAAATCCGTTTTTCCTCGAAATTCTGCTCCAGCAGACAGCCTCGCGTCGATTGTGGCTGATCCACATCGATTGACGTGGCTTCTTGGTCGGCGTCGATCGATGCTGATTGGTGTCTGTCGACGCAGCTTCTCGCCCCTTCTGCGCGGTCTCACGGTTTTGGCCATAACTTTCTCTCCCGAACTCCGATTGACCCGATTCCAGTTGCGTTGGAGAGCTAACTCAAAGCATCATCCATTGCCATGTTCCAATAGCTCGAATTCCTCTTGTGGAAGAACTCTTCACTGCTACTCTTACACGTCACTACTTCCGGAACGGATTTCTCGTGAACTTAGGCCTAAAACCCTACAAAAAAACCAAAATGCGCATAATACCACCTAATACAGACTCATGCATAGAATATATATATAAACTCAATAAAACTACATAAAATAGTAGAAAATAATATAGATAAGCGAGTAAAATAATGAGCTCATCAAACTTCAGCTCTCCAAACCTGGTAAAAAACTTCACAAAAGCTTGCAAAAACTTATTAAAATGTAAATGACCAAAATAAGATGCAAATATCTTAAAGATCTGAATAAGACCACAAAAGACTCTAAATGAGGAAATTGTTATTCAAAACAACATCTAAAACAAGTTATAAAAGAGTAAAAGGTAACTCACCCGTGATAGTCAATCTTGCAGATCAAGAATGTAGCAGTCATCTTGATTCTTTTGCAAAGCATCGACCTTTTCTTGATCGGTATTGAATTCGATAGTGTGTATGCTTGTTTTTGCGTAATGTCAAACTATCTTCTTCTCTGCAGATCCTCTTCTATTTATAGACAAAGATTCAAACATCAATATTTGAATCTTTTGTCCGTTATAGATAGGTTAGCGAACCGCCAATCCTCTTCCTCCCTTTTCTGAAATGTTCAGAGACGTTTCAAGATTGGCTCTTTCTTTCTTTCGCCGACTTGTCAGAACGAATCTTTTATTTATTGCAAGGAATCCCTTTTGTCTCTTGATAAGTAAACCTTTAGATTCAGGAGATTCCTTAAACTCTTGAAATTAAAGATCGTTTGATTTGACCACTTCAGAAGTTTGCTAGTTCCTATTGGAATATTCTGCTGAGTTCGCTACTTGTCTGCTGAGATCTCAGCAACCTTGCAGAGATCTAGCATTCTATCTGCTACATTCCTTCAACAACTTTGTTACCTGCTGAGTGTCCTCAGCAATCTTCATGTGTTAGCTAGCGTTCTTTATCTTCATTGTTTGCTAGCATCTTTAGCAACCTTTGTGTATTGTGCTGAATCCTCAAGCAATCTTCTCGCACTTTGCTGATTCCTTCAGCAAACTTCAGCGATATTTTTCTAACTCTATTTCTACTCGATCAGAATTATCCTTTGCAGGACTTTTACAATTTTAGCATGTTGCTAAGTTGCTAGAGACTAAATGACCTAGCTTTGATGCACCAAAACTAATACACATAACAATTAGATCAAAACAGGTACAATATTCCCAATAGTTGTAGGTAAAATGAAGTTAACTGCAGATGAAGTGAGGTGTAGATAAAAGGAAGTAAGGTGTAAAAAAAAATGAAGTAAGGTGTAAATAAAATAAAGTATGGTGTAGATAAAAAAAGGTTACAGAATGACCAAGTTGCCCTTCAATGCACTATACAAATTATAAAAGGCCGCGCTTTTTGTTTGAGCTATTACATAATTAGAATCGTAGATATTGTGAAATCAACGAACAAGATCTATTCTCATTTCTCACATTAAGGTCTATCCTCACCTGATCAACCCGCTATATATATATATATATACGGGAGAGTTATAGTGGCAACCACCTTCTTGATGTGAAATAATACCTAATTAGGATCATTGATTTATTTAATCAACGCACAAGATTTAATCTTTTTATAAAAGAATTTGATGAATATAAAGAGTAAAAAAAGTTGCATATAAGGGTATTAGAGTCTTTAAATGAATAATTAAATCTTTCCACATTTTTTACTACCCAAAAAAATGGAAAGAGGTTGCTACATTTACGGTTTTCAAAATTTTAACCCACCCACCCCATTTAATTAACCACAACTTTTTAATTATATTTGCACGATTTTTCTTTCCTAAATTCATGGGATTTCATTCCTAAAATATTGCATTTCAAAATTAAGTTATCTTTCCTTCGTAATTTTGTGGGATTTGAGCCCATAATTATCAATTTCTCAAAATTAATTTATTTTTCTTCATTAATTTCATACGTCACTATCCAAAATTTCATTGAATTTCCATTTAATTTTATGTGAAACGTTGCATTATTTATAAAAAATAGTTGAATTATATAAACTAATTTATTGCAATATCCTAAAACAAGACACGCAATTATAATTAATAATATTACACAACAGTTAGTTGCATTAATCATAAAAAATAGTTGTATTTATGCAAGTACGAATAGTTGTATGATGCATAATTAAAGGCGTGTTTAATGCAACTTAATAATATCAATTTTTTTTGTTGTTGAATTCAAAATCATAACAATATTTATACTTCGTCGAAAATTGCATTATTAATAAAAAAATATATGCATTATATTAACTAATTCATAGTAGTATCATAAAATATACCAAGTTTACATAGAGATAAGAAATAGTCACTATGAAGCAAATTTACAGGTTTAGTCAATGAAAGTTTACAGACTTAAACAATGTAAGTTTACGGGCTGAACTATTGCAACTACTTTATTTACATTCTCAAAAATTCTACACAAAAATATAAAGTTAAAAATAATATATTGCGAGTTTACAAGCTTGATAAATGCAAGTTTACAGTCTTAATCAATGCATGTTTACAGGCTTAATTATTGCAACTACGTAATTAAGACACCTTGCTTCTTCTTTGAACTCGATAGATGAATATCGAATCAAATAATGTTTGCAAATTCTTTATAAAAACCAACTCCATCTAAAGTGTGAAAAATGTGTCTCTTGAACTGTTTCAATGAGCTCCGAACAATTGGCGTATCAATACCTACAAAAAAAATTAAATCACAACACGTGAATATATGCAAATGTACTTGCTTTATATATGCAAATTTACCAGTAAAATACTGCAACTATATATAATTATAAATTACCGATGACTAAATCTATCGTACCTATTGCGAGGCGATGTTCGTGGCAGTGTACGTGACAACGCCGTGCTCTTCTTCTCCCTTTGAGAATGTAAAAAGAAGTATAATGCTTATGTTGCAGAAAATGATAGTATGCGTCACCAAAACATGAAATCACATACCTTGAAAAAAAAGACATAACGTTAAAAGTTGCATTATTTATCAAAATTAGTTACATAAATTAACTAAGTTATTGCAGTATCTTAAAACATGGTGAAGGTCTATAATACATAATATTGCACCACAAATAGTTGCATCATTCATAAAAAATTGTTGCATTGTAGCAACCAATTTGTTGCAGTATTTTAAATATAACATGTGACTATAATACATAATATTACACTACAAATAGTTGCATTTTATACTCAATAATTGCACTATCCAAATTAATAAGTTGCATTATTTGGACCAAAATTCATTATACTCAACAACTTTTTCTTAGCATGAGCGTCACTCAAATCGCACAATAAATAATGCAAATACACAAGTTCGAATACTACAAATATACAGGCTTAAATAATGCAAATATACAAGCTTGGATGTGAATCTCCCTCCAGGGCCGTTAAAGCTGTCAATATGTGAACTTGCGCCTCTCGGTCGTCTACTGAAAATAAAGAACTTGTCAAATATTGTTCAAAATCATCTCAAACTGTTTGAATTATCTTCACAATTTAAAATCCTAAAAATTCCACAATTTGACTGGAAAAAGGAAATCAAATTTGCAATCACAACAGAGAGAGAGAAAATCCAAAAAAAATAAAATAATAAACAAACATGATTTGATTAAATATAATAAAAAAATACTAGCATGTAGTCCATGATTTTGGAGGAAATATGACGCCATTGATGAGGAGCCCATGAACATTGAAGGAATTGATGGGGAGAGAGGGTTGGCGATGCAGATGTGTTGAAAAAACAATAAAAACAAAATTTCAAAAATTTTGATGATGGTGGCGTGAAGAATTTGTTGGTGCGTAGGGGAGATTTGAGGGAACGTTTATGGTATAATTGATACTGCCAACTATTAATTAGTATAACACCCTTGAATAAATTTTAAAATAAAACTTAAAGTAAAAAATCAAAGTCAACAAACAAATCAGATCCGTTATATTTTGAAAATTACAAGATCAGATTTAGTCTTATCTTTTATTTGGGAGGTGGTTCACATATGATTACAACTCTCTCTCTCTTCTATATATATATATAGTAGTGATCATATGAGAATAGTTTTTAGTATGAGAAATAAGAATAAATCTCAGCCTTTAATTTTGTGATTTGAACGATCATGATCTATTTCACTCCGTGTGCAGTTTTCCTCGATTATCCTGCAGTGTTGATTCATTAAAGTTATTTTTGTAATTTTAGGTTTTTTAAATATATCCTTCCATATTTAATTAGATTTTTTATACCTTTTTTCGGGCGATGTGATTTCTTCTTCCTTCTTTGTTCAATTTGATTTATATTTCTTCTGTGCGATCACATTTTTTTTCTTTGTTTTTGGATTTGGTATTTGTGTTGGGTCTCGACTTTGAAATTGTGGTTGTTATTAAGTTTTATTTTTGATTTTGGAGTTCGGTCGTATGAAGAAGTCATGTCTGATCGAGCATCTGAAGGTAAGTTCATAGCTTTGTATTTTTTTTTTTCGATAGTGGTCATGCTTCTTTTGATGTTTTTAAATGTTAGGAGATGATTTGATCTTGTTAAGGAATTGTAGAATCTGTTCGTAATTGATTCGTGCATGAATATAGTTTAAAAAAATTTGTGTAATTCAAATGTTCATTTTTACTATTATATTGTGCATCTTTAGTGTTAACTTTGTGCATTTTTTTAGTTTACAGGTTCATTTATTCCAAAAGTGTGTTGATGAGATGAAGCCTTTTAAGGGCAGAGTTTATAGAACTGTTGATGATGGTATTAATTTTTATAGGGACTATGCTCGTATTGCTGGATTTGATACTCGTATGTGAACTAGTTCTAAGGTTAATGATAGAAATATTTGGAAGTATGTTCTGTGTAGTCGGGAAAGTGATAAGTATACTACTTCGAGACATATGGATTCAAAACAGAAAAGAAGGAAACATGACTCTATGAGGTGTGGTTGTATTGCTAGAGTAGTCTTGTAATATGAATACCTCGTTGGTTATGTTATTCATTCATTTATTGAGGATCATAATCACCCATTGATTGAACATCAGTTCAAGCGTTTTATTAAGCTTAATCGAAAGATTGATTTTGTTCATTAGAAGTTCATTTTGGATTGTGCCAAAACTAATATTGGACCTACTAAGTCACATAAGTTGTTGGTGGAGTTTCTAGGTGGTTATGATAGTGTTGGTTGTTCTCGGGATATGAATACTTTTGTTGATGGTGTTGATGCCCAGATGTTGCTGAATGAGTTTCGTAGAAAGAAGGGTATATGACCCTCTTTCACATTTGATTTTGAGATTGATTTAAATTAGAGATTGCAAAGATTGTTTTGGTGTGATTCTATTTCGAAGCAGAATTACAAATTGTTTGGTGATGTTGTTGCTTTTGACACAACATATTCTACAAACAAGTAAGTTTTTCTCATGTTTCATTTTTATGTCAATATACTTCATCTTTGGCTTTATATGTTGCATTATTGTATTTTTTCCGAGCATTATTTATATTTTAGTTTTATTTCATTTTTAGTAGAAATTTGTTCATTTTTATGTTGATATTCTGCATTTTTACTTTCAGGTGTTGCATGATATTTTCTCATTTTACCGGTAAAGATAATCATGGTAACCAGTGACTTTTGCTTCTGCACTGTTGAGTAAAGAAGATTCAGATTCATTTTGCTGGTTGTTTGAAAAGTTTCTTTCATGTGTTGGTGCAACTAGAATGATAATTACTGATCACAATTTACGCATGAAGGTAGCTATTGAAAGGTTTTTAGTAGGTACTCGGCATCGGTGGTGTATGTAGCATATTATGCTTAAACTTGTTGATATGGTTTCTAATGAACTTCATGCAAATGAAGACCTTAAGGATAACTTGAAATCTTATGTTTGGTCTGATTTAATTGTTCCTGAACAGTTTGAAGAAGGTTGATATCATATTATGGTGAACTATGGACTAGAAGATGATAAAAGGTTTGAGACCATGTAAGAATATAGGGATTATTGGGTTCCTGCTTTTTTACGTGATTTTTCATTCAGCTGTCTTATGAGGACAACATCTATATCTGAGTGTGAGAATCATTTTTATAAGAGTTTTACAAAATTTCATTCTAACTTGCTTCAGTTTTTGATGAATTTCAATCATGCTATTGATTCTCAAAGGAATTCAAGTTCACATTTGGATTATCTTGATAGCTCAGTTGTTCATAAACTGAAAACTGGACTTTTGATTGAGAAACAAGCTTCTTTGGTTTATACTTCCAATATGTTTGGTTCTTTTCAAACTGAGTTACTTGCTGCCTGCTACCGTTGTCGTATTTCTAATAAGAAATCTGTTGGGGATGGACTGGTTTATAAGATTATTGATGAAAAGAAGGATATTTTCTTTGTTGTTTATAATGAGGATGATGAAACTTATGTTTGTGAATGCAATAGGTTTATTAGGATTGGGTTGTTGTGCAGTCACATATTTGTTGTTTTTAAGAATGAAGATGTAGTGTCTATTCCTGATAAATATTTGGTTAACCGTTGGAAGATAACATCCTTGCAGAGTTTGGAGTACAAGCTAAAGACTCATGATTCTTCTACCTGTGATGTTGATGAAACTAAAATAATGGAGAGCAAGATTATGAGAGTTGTTATTAATTGTTTTGGGAGGATTGATGGGGACAAGGAGATGTTGAAAGGATTGTTGTCTGGAATAGAAAAGTTTGATGACAGCATCATTATTTGTGATGATTCTGTTTTGAAGAAGAAGATGTTTGAAGGTTTTTATGGTGCAGCGATTCCTGAAGAAATTGAAGTTTTGCCTCCAGTTGCTGTGAAAACCAAGGGGAGTGGGAGTCGTATAGTTTCCAGGAAGGAGAAAGCTCGGAGAATATTGGAGAAGCCAATGAGAATGTGTGTTAAATGCTTAAAGTTGACCTTTCAAGATTCAAGAAATTGTGATAAAGTGAATAAGAATGTAAACAAAGATGCATGATATCATTGTTATAGATGCACATAGGATGGTCAAAAATGAAATAATTTTTTAATTTATCTTTTACAATAGTTTTATTGTTATAATGCATCTTAGTTCTTCTAAAGATGCACGTAGGATTGACAATAATTAATAATTTAGTAGTATTGGTTTTTTATGTAGGATATTATATTCTTTATAAATTCATTTTTTTATTTTTCAGATTCGATATTGTTATTTTTGAAGTGCTATCATTGTTCTGTTATTATGTGTGTTATTTTTTCTGAGATGCATTTAGAATAATCAGTAATGAATTATTTTGACAATTACAAAAAACTTAGGCAACTACATATTATAGCAATTGATAATCTATTTCCTAACATTAAAATGCAAATTTTTGCAGAAACATTGCAGCAATTTCATTCCATAATAAACATAGCTATATCAAAATATAGTATGCACATTCTACTAACCATACAACCCTAAATAGTACCTATTGTTCAAGAAAATTTAAGTCACAATATCCAAAAGCAGTTGTTTTTTGAAATCAGATTACATCTTCAAAAGGCTATCCAATTCAGTTTTGTTTTTAGCAGAAACTTTCTTGTAGTTTCTCCATGGACAATTTCTTCACTTTCTCCTTGTGGACGTTGACATCAAACTTCAGCAGTCTTGCAGAATATTTGGCTCGGAAATACTGCAGCATCTTCTTGTCATCTTTCTGGAAATCAGGATTCCAATCCTTCAATTTGTTTCCCATGTAGGTTTCCATGTGCCTCATGACATAGATGCCACAGTCCACGTTGTTTGTCTCATTTCTCCAGTGCATCTTCAGCCTTTCTATGGAGAGGCAACATTTATTCCACAACACTTGGGATTGAGTTTTTTTCCCAGGAGGAAATTGGCAAAATACTCAACCTGTTATCATGCATTAAAAAGTTTTAAGAAAGTCATTATATTTAATGAAGTATGCATTGAGATTTATATCTGCACAAATTGACAGTATAATGTTTCATTTTATCGTTTATATTGTGCATTATTCATGTAGTATTATGCATTACTGTTTATGATTTATGCATTCGATTTTAAATAAGCATGGATCATGTTGTGTTTCATTATACTGATCATATCCTGCATTTTTAGTGCAATATTATGCATATTATTCGAAACTATTATGCATTACAGGTATCAATCAATATTACTTACCAGAACTGTGGGAGCATCTCCATATTTGACTGTCAAGTCTTCCTCATCGGCAACACTTGAATTGTCTATGAGGTCAACGTCCATCTTTCTCAAATTGAAGCAAATGATATAGAAATGGCTTGATTGACAAATGGGGAAGAATACCTGAATACAAAGATGGTTAAAATGTATGATATTTTAAAACATTCTACTAAGTTCATTTTGTATTCATACCAGGTCAGTGTTTCTTAGTGTGGCATCTTTCATGTTGTACAATTCTTCCAACACTCTTTCAGAAAACACATCTTGAGGTTTTTCTTTTGTCTAGGACTTGTTTTGGTCAACCACTGTGTAAGACTGTTGCATTGAGAGTATATTAGTATATAAAATAGTTTAGATAACATATAAAAAAGATAATTATAGTAAGTACATACACAAGGAAATGTTATGAAGAATATTCTGGTAGGAGGAGCTTTTCTGTATTTCTCTTGTTTGTTCAAATAGGAACTTCATACATCTATGACGGCACTCTTGAGATATTTTTCAGGCTTAAAGCTTGTTACATTAGACCTCATCAAGATTCCACATCCATCAGAATAAACTTCTTCTTCTTCAACCCTAAAATGCAAGTATTATAATTAGAAATGCAGGATAACAACACTATAAATGAAACATAGATATCTTCAAAATATTGGATCCATCAGAATAGATATCATCTTTCCGAAAATGCAAATATTATAAGTAAAAATGCAAGATAAAAACACTATAAATGGAACATAGATATCTTAAGAATTTCAGATCCATCAGAATAGATACCTTATTTCGTAAAAAGCATGTATTATGAGTAAAACTGCAGGATAACAACACTATAAATGAAACATAGATATGCCATATGTTGTTATTCATTCATTGACTTACTGATTCTTCTCCTTCGTGAACATAATCCATGCATAAATTTGCTTTTCTTATACAGTCAGAGCTTCTCCTGCTTTAACAGCTCTTTCATTGAATGGTGACATCAACTTTGTAGGCTTTTTTCTTTCCACAGTTGATCTTTTCACCATTGCATGCTTTGTTATCTCCTTTTCGGTGGCTGTTTTTCCTTCATGCTTTTCATCTTCTTTCCTTTGTTGATTCTTTTGTTCTTTCACAATCTCCCTCTGCATAAGATTGGATTAATTGTAATATACAAATACATATTATGTTAAATTTTATACTTTTTATACCATTTTTGTCAGTGTTTGTGTCAGTGCTTCATCGTCATCTTGTTTTTCTTCTTCTTCACCAAATTCTTCGTTCAGACTCTCAATCACAGATATTATTTTCTTGGTGTTGTCTTGTTCGATCTCTTTGTTGGTGGTGGTGTCTTTGGTCTCCCTGTCGGTGGTGGTGTCTTCTATCTCCTTCTCGGTTGTAGTATCTTCTGTCTTCTTCTCGGTGGTGGTTTCTTCTGTCTCTTTTTCTGTGGCGGTCTCTTCCATCTCCTTCTGTTAAGGTTCTTCTTCCAGGTGTTTTTCTTCAGCAATGTTCTCGGCAGTTTAATCATCATCATCAAAGTCATCTTCATCATTTGTTTCATTCTGCTAACAGAGAGATCATTTTAGTTATTAGATATTGCTTATTAATGTACAATATTTTCAATGTTTACATTTTGTAAGTATTTTTCATTTTACCTCGATTTGTGGTATAGCCAATCTGAAGTGTGGAGGCACAAATACATAAAATGGCTATTGTTGAAGAGATTTAGGAGTTCCGGATGGGTCTAAGGAGTGTTTTGCTTCTATTTCTTCCATAATTGTCGCCAGACTTTTCAACCAGTTTGGATTGCTCCATTCATCTGGCATCACAGGATTCTCGCTTGAAGGTGAGTTCTCTGGTTGTTCCGTACGAACAATTGGAGATTGTACACCAAGAAGATTCCTTGAAGTTTTAACAACAGCTTTGAATCTTATAATTTGATGTATCTGTGTCGGTGCATCGTTGATCATAATAATCAGCTTTGACATAGATTATGTCATTGCTTTTGCAGTTTTTATGATCCTGTCAGTGTACCAGTCAGCTTCAGACATTGCACCCTCATCTTCATCATGCATGGTTTGCTTTTCACTTTCTGTTTCAAACTTGTTCAGACTGGGTTCTCCAGGATCAAATCATTGTGCGATCTGTCCATTACCAAATCCTCCACTTCTTATATCGGGTTTTTGTCTTGCTCTAAAAAATGAGCTTGTCCATGATTTCATGATGGGGTAGGTTCTTTGAATAAGAAGCGTGTACAGTTCCACTCTATCCACATAGAAGACCTGTCATGGAAGAGTAATTTATAATTAGTATATTGAATAAAATTATACATAGTAATGCATATCTGAAAACAAGTAAGTGTTGTAATACAATAGATTAATGAATCATCAACATAGACAAGGTTTTAGAGTATAATGTATGAAACTATACATAAAAATGAACCATGTACTTACAATTGGCAGCAAGGTTGGTCCAGTAAATCAGACATTGTCCTTTTTTGCCCAATTGTCTTTGTGTCTAATGAGGGTAGTCAGCATGTATCTACACCAGTTCAGATTCTCTAAGTTGTCTATGATCTTTGGCTTTATGTTGCCGTTAGAAGAATTCTCTATCAGACTATGTTCCAAATGAATCAAGAACTGTCTCTTGAACCAATCGCCTCCATCAACTTCAGATTTCATAGCCATTGCAACATCTACCGATCGGATGCAACCTTTACGACATTTAAATTTTGAAGCCCATTCTTTCAGCAGTGGGGATTCATCTGATTTTCTTCTTCTTTGTATCTGTTGAGGTCCCTTTGGCATTCCAAAAATGACCCAGAGATCTTCCTCTATCATGTGGATCTTGTTGTTTTCCGGCAGTATTAGACTACAACTTCTGGCATCAAATGACGAAATGCACCAGTAAGCTATTTTTGATGGAATTTCATCGATATTCAGATGGAATATTTGCAAGAAACCAATGTCTTCTACTGCCTTTTTTTGTGCATCATTGAACTCCGATAGTGCTTTGATCAGAATATCTGGACTACTCCTGCAGACTAAGTTGTTGTATTGTGATCCTGGATCCACAGTTTTTGTTGTTGGTTGTTCCTTTGATCGAGGAATCTTCTGAGACTTTGATTCCTTTAAGCCTTTGTTTGCTTGTTTCTTTGCAATTTTTTGCCTTTTTGCATCTATAATTATACATAATCAGAGCAAGCATTGATCTATAAAATTCAGTTTATTGACTTTTATATGTATTTTTTCATGTAAACATGTTCATTATTATATAACATGCTATTTGTGTGCTAGTAATAAGAAGCATTTTATCATTGTTCATTTTTGTTACATTTTACTTCATTATTGTCACGTTTTACTTCATTTTATGTTGTAAAAATATGCATTAAACTCATAAACTTTTTTTTTATTTTGAATTTGTGTGATTTTCGGAGGCCAAATCATATCAACCTTTTCTATTGGTTGTTCTAAGTTGCAACATATGCAGAAAAATAGATTAGGTCTTTTTTATTTTCGATTAGATTCAATTTTTAGAGGCAAAACATAGATTTACAGTTATTTGCGACATATTTAGGGTTCATCGCGCTTTATGTTAAATTTTTACACAATAATACTGCATATTATCTACCCAGACATCAATATACATGAATATTTTCGTATTTAACTTATTCGTTTCATCTATCAAGTAAATATTCATATATTTTTATGATTCTAACGTTTAATGCTTAAAAAACCTCTAAGAACTGAACATTATACGTGCGAACTCGTTAAAATGAGAACAAAACCAAAAAAACTCACCCGCAGTCGGAAGAACAGTGTCTGAACTTCTTTTTGGAGACATTTTCGAAGATATTTGGTGAGAAATCATTGAAATCTCCGGCGAAACAGAGCAGAATTTTAGAGATGAACCGTCGAATGTTTGAGAAATTTTGAGAGAGAAATTGAATTTATGTATTATTTTAAGACTTTTTCGATAAGTGTTGTTAGGAATATTGTTAGACCCCCCCATGTAAACCAATTCATTATCATAGTTTGATATGTTTTGGTGCATCAAAGCTCTAGCAACTCGGTATCGAGTCAAATGTAAAAAGTCATGTGTAGGAATTCATACTCGAGTTGTAATAGATTAAGAGAAAGAAAGAATCTGGTTTGCTGAAGGAGTCAACAAACTTGCCAAATTGTTGAAGATTGCTAAAGAGAAATGAAAGGCTAGCAATGCGGAGGAAGCGACAAGGATGCTGAAGAAGGAACTCCATCAAACTACGGAGACATCCGACGCACATCAGTAGCCAGTAGACCACAATCAGCAATCAAGAAGTTAAAGAGCCGAATATCAGACGGATTACAAATTACAAGAAAAACCCACCAATCAAGAGGATGGAACAATCATCATGAAGAAGAAGGGTTCAGACCTACAAAGGATCCGTTCTGACAAGAGATGGCTAAAGATAGATGCTTCACCAATCTGAGACGAGGAGACTTGAAGAGTCTCTGTCTACTGCAGAAAAAGGATGCATGCAGATAGACGAGCATTCCCTTTGAGTCTTAACGGATAAGATTCAAACAGTCGTTTGAATCTTCACCTATAAATACGTGTCATCCTTATTTGATTCAAAGGTTCGCGGTTTTCAACATACAAGAGATAACAAAAGAGATTAAACTCATTCTCTCTATCACGCGAACTCATCCGAGCAAAGTTCTTAATTGAAGCTTCTCGCAAGCTTTCATAATAGAAGCTCTCATGACTACCACCAAAAATCAAATTGTACCTGCTGAGGAATCTTCGCTCATGACAATTAATCCTTTGAAAACCAGCACTTATCAGAGGGATCTCCAGCAATACATTCATACCATGGTAGGAAGGAGTATTGGAGATCAAACGGTACCAATCATGTGCAAGGAAATCTCTACCAAAGTGTCTGAAGCTAAAGACAAAATTGTTGCTATCCAACCTGACAACTTCGAGACCTTCTCCACTGAAATTTTTGCTACGATCAAAGAGGGGGAAGAGAAGAGGTTAGCTGAAGAAGCAGAAAGGATAATGGAGCAAGAAGTCAGAATTCGTCGTTTGGAAGCGAGAAGACTATAGGAAGAAGATCTAAGGAGACAACGCAAAGAAGAAGAGAGAAAAATTAAGGAGAAGGAAATGATCAGAAGACCAGAAAGAGAAGCTCTCATGGATAACTTCATGAAGAAAACATTGGAAGCTCTCAGGAAAATGCAGAAGCCCACTACCGGTTCCTCAGGTGCCAAGAATGCTGTTGATTCAGACTCTTCAACAACAAAGAAGTAATATCTCTCTAATCTCTAAATCTCCTAGCTCACTGAACAAATTTTTGTGATTTCAATTTGGGTTATGTTTGTGTACAACAAAATATGAGACTTGAATGAAAACTAACCCAGGTTGAAGATAACATCTCATTGTCCAACGCTGAATTAAAATGAATGAGCTAAAATTACATACTTAATTTAATCAGCAAATTGCGTGGAATGTGATATGTGTGAAATGTTCTATGATTGCTTGATTATATTATGCGTAAATATGTTTAGTGCTTACTTGGTAAAAAGTCCTTGAAGTTATTTACCTGGTTGATTTGTTTTCGAGCAATACCCTTGATACGTTAAGGGGGAATGTTTAGGAACAATAATGAGTCTATGGGAGTTGAGACACTGAGAATAGAATTGATAGGAAATTTTTTGTAATCTCATTAATCAGCTTTCTCATGATCAGTTAGAACGAAAGCTTAAGATAGAGGCTTTGATCGCACCAAAAAGGGGGAAATTGTTAGGAATATTGTTAGACCCCTCTCCTGTAAACCAATTCATTATCAAAGTTTGATATGTTTTGGCGCATAAAAGCTCTAGCAACTCGATATCGAGTCAATTGTAAAAAGTCCTGTAGAAGAATTCATACTCGAGTTGTAATAGATTAAGAGAAAGAAAGAATCTGGTTTGATGAAGGAGTCAGCAAACTAGCCAAATTGCTGAAGATTGCTAAAGAGAAAGGAAAGGCTAGCAATGCGGAGGAAGCGACAAGTGTAGGATTCGAGTCTACGTTTAACAACATGAGTTGTTATTTAATTCGCAGGACCGTTCTTAGGATATCATAATAAATTCAATTAAATAAACCTTGTGAATCATATGCATGCTCCTACAAAATTAATTGCATAGGAGGGATTCAAGAGAATACCTGACCTTCAATCGTTTGATCTACAAATCTAGATCGGAGGATGGACGATGAAGTAAAATCTGAAGCGGAATGGAACGACTACTTTGATTGTGTTCCTTCAGATTTGATCTTCTGATATGTTCCCTTGCTCCTTGGAAATCTGGTGAGGATTATCAACCAAGTTGAATCAAGAAATCGGAGGATTTGATCAGAGAAATCCTCCCCTGAAGCGCCGCCGATATCTCTCTCTAAATTTAATATTATGATTGAGTTGTATACTGTGTTGTCTACTTCTGACCGAGAGAGAAATCCTTTATATAGTGTTAGGGTTTTAAGAAAACCCTAACCCTAATGGGCTTGAGCAGTGTGTGGGCCAGACCAGGGATCAAATGCAAATAATAAAGTGGGCCCTCTTTATTAATTAATTCTTCCTTGTTCAACCCAGAACATAATTAATTAATAAAACATTGTTTTAACCTTCACCACGGTAACAATGATGACTCGCCCCTTTATTACCACGTTATTAGGAACGGGTTGCATTAAACTAACATGATCCACATATTTAAGGTTTCAGACATTCAATAATTAATTTGGTTTATGACAATTAACCAAAATTAATTAATATCTTATTTCCTGATTAATAACACTCACTCCTTTTCTCTTATGCTTGAACAAATCATTCAGCCTGCAGGACTTAGCATAAAGAACCTTGTGAGCTCATCAGGGAATGTCACCATCCTGAAACGGATATGCTTACCTGTACATCCAGCCTAAGCAGACCCCACACAAATTGCCAACACCCAAAATGCAGATATTAGAGTACATGTAAGACTCGCCATCCTAGCAAATCAAAGTGTGGTCAATTCATGTGTGCCTCTTATCCTTCAGTAAGGTTTAAGATAATAGGAAGTATGTTAGGGATTCGGCTCATTCATATGTCAATGAGAATGGCACATCCCACTGTTGATCCCATCAATACATAAACATGTACTGACACATCAAGTAGCTAGGATAAGCCCACTTATGAACCGATGTGCCGAAGCCTATCCAGGGACTGTTTCAGCTGTGATACTGTTTATATCTCGCTAGGTCAAACGAACCATATGATCCTCTGTGATCTCCTACACACCATATGGTCATCCCTATCTACGAGATAAAAGGATATTATAGTTCGTTATATGTTCACATTTATCAGATAGCGAGAATTGTTGATGTAACACATAAATGAAGGCCAGTATACAAACACTTAATCATATATGCTTTCTGTATACAATCCCGACAATCTCCCACTTATACTCAAAGCATAATACCATTACTTTTACAGAGTATTAAGTGTGTCTATTCAATCTAGCTATTACAAAATGGGACATAAGATGTCCAGCCTCAGATCTTCAGTCCAAGAGTACGAACGTGTTCCTCGTAGATCTTCTGAGGCAAGCCCTTTGTAAATGGATCAACTAGATTCTCTTTTGTATCTATCTTTTGGATTTGCACATCGCCTCTTGCTACGATTTCTCGTATGATGTGGTACTTTCTTTCTATGTGTTTTGAAGCCTTGTGAGACCTGGGTTCCTTCGAGTTTGCCACTGCACCAGCATTGTCACAATATATTGTGATTGCTTTAGGCAGACTCGGAACAATATCCAGCTCTAGGAGGAAGTTCCGGAACCATACAGCTTCCTTTGAAGCTTCTGAAGCTGCTACATATTCAGCTTCCATGGTAGAGTCTGCGATACATTTCTGTTTCGCACTCCTCCAAGATACAGCTCCTCCTCCCAAGGTAAACACATATCCAGAGGTCGATCTCTTCTCATCTTGATCCGCCTGGAAATCCAAATCCATGTACCCAACAGGACACAAGTTCTCACATTGATATACAAGACATAAGTCTCGTGTTCTTCTCAGATACTTGAGAATGTGTTTAACCGTATTCTAATGCGCTTGACCGGGATTGGATTGATATCTTGCCGCCATGCCAACAGCATAGCAGATATCTGGCCTCGTACAAAGCATAGCATACATGAGACTTCCCACTGCCGAAGCATATGGTACTATAGACATCTCATTCTTCTCCTTCTCTGTCACAAGACACAAGTCCTACGATTACGTAGGACTTTGATCCCAAGGATTTATCCAGCATTACCCAGATCTTTCATTTAAAACTGCTCGGATAACCAACCTTTTATGCCTGATAACACCTCCACATTGTCTCCAAATAGGAGAATCTCATTTACATAAAGTACAAGAAAAACCACACTCCCACTGACACATAAACGGTACACACAACTTTTGTTTTCGCATTGTACAAATCCATAGGATTTGATCACATCATCGAAATGTTTGTTCCATGACCTTGAAGCTTGCTTAAGTCCATATAAGGACTTCTTGAGCTTCCAGACAAGATGCTCTTGATCATTCTGCACATATCCTTCTGGTTGTTGCATGTAGATGTCGCGAACTTCCTCAAGGTACCCGTTCAAGAACGCGGTTTTGACATCCATGTGCCAGATCTCAAGATCCATATGTGCTGCTATGGATAGAAGTATGCGAATGGATTTTAACATAGCAACTGATGAGAAGGTTTCATCATAGTCAATGCCTTCCTTTTGACTATAACCTTTCGCCACCAGCCTGGCCTTAAATGCCGTTATGTTACCACTCGAATCCTTCTTTCTCTTGTATACCCACTTGCTGCCTATGGCTCGAAAACCTTCCGGCATCAAGGATTTCTGGTACACATCCATAGTTGTAATTGATTCTATTTCAGAATCCATGGGCTTACGCCACTGATCAGCATCCTTGTCTCTCATAGCTTCGTCGTACGTCCATGGGTCGGTATCATTCAGTCCGTCTTCAGGGATTAAGTCAGAAGACTCTCCCACAAACATATACCACTCAGGCTGCCGAGGCAACCTCCCACTACGACGAGGCCCCTTTAATGTGTCTGTGTTAGGTGCATTCAATTGTGATTCACCATCTTGCACAGGCGGCCGTGCAGCTTGTTCCATACCTATTCTAGGTATGCTCAGACTCCCACGGGGTTCTCCTGATGGATTTGAATTGTTCTCTTCAATTTCTTGAAGTACAATCTCGCTCTTGGTCTTGTGGTTTCTCATGAATTCATCTTCCAGAAATCTTGCGTTGGTACTCACAACGACTTTCTGATCTTCTGGATCATAAAAGAAACCACCCTTTGTTTGCTTGGGATAGCCCACAAACAGCATCAACTTGGATCTTCCTTCTAACTTGTCAGCTTCCTTATTCAACACGTATGCTGGACAACCCTAAACCTTGATTCTGGACAAATTGGGTTTTTGCCCTTGCCATAGCTCGGTCGGGGTTTTAGGAACTGATTTAGAGGGAACCAAGTTGAGCAGAAAAGCAGCTGTTTCTAGTGCATGTCCCCAAAAGGAAATTGGTAGGGTGGCATAGCTCATCATTGACCTAACCATTTCCAACAGAGTTCTGTTTCTTCTCTCTGCTACACCATTCTGCTGAGGGGTGCCAGGTGCAGTCCACTGGGAGGTAATCCCTTGATCTGCCAGATACTGGAGAAACGCATTGTTGAGGTACTCCCCACCACGATCAGATCGCAGTGTCTTTATGGTTTTGTTCAACTTCTTCTCTACCTCGGCCTTGAATTCCTTGAATTTCTCAAGGCATTCAGACTTGTAGTGAAGTAGATAAACAAATCCATAGCTAGAGTAGTCATCTATAAAGGTGACAAAGTATCTGTGCCCACCACAGGCTTGTGTTGACATAGGTCCACACAGATCAGAGTGAATGAGGCCTAACAAATCATTTGCTCGAGACTCAGTTGCCTTAAAAGGCCTGGCCATCATCTTCCCCTTTATACAAGATTCACAAACTCTATGTGGAACAACCTGGATAGGATCCATAATTCCACAATCAACGAGTTTCTTGATTCTTTTAAGATTGATGTGATGAGTCTCAAATGCCAAAGATATGTTATATCCTCACTTTGAGAGAATTTTCTTTTCCGTTGATTAGAAAAATTATATGCCTCTGTCACTGTTGGTTTGTTTGAACTAGTAATAACATAAAGAGAATCTTTCAGTAACCCATGACAGATAACAATGTTATTTCTCATGATAGAAACACTTCTATAAAAAATAACAGAAAATCCATCATCAATATGTTTGGAAACTGAAATCAAGTTTCGCCTAAAACATGGCACAAACAAAACATCTCTTAGTGTCAAAACATTATTCCCGAAACATAAAGTAACATCTCCAATTGCTGCAGCAGACACTTTAACAGCATTTCCCATGGAGATGGTAACCTCGCCATCTTCAAGCTCTCTAGTCAGCTCGAACCCCTGCATAGAGTAACAAACATGATCAGTAACTCCAATGTCTACTATCCACGAATGGATAGAAACTGATGCTAAACATGTTTCAATGACTAGTGCAGAAGATGACGTACCTTGTCCCTTGGTGACGAACACCGGACAATTTACTTTACAGTGACCTTTACTCTTGCATGCAGAACAGACCTTTCTTTTGTAAACTTTGCCTCCAAATCTTTCTATAGTAACCTCACTAGTCGATTCCTTCATGCTCACATCCTCTACACTTGGAAGTGGAAAGTGATAGTCAAGCACAAAAGCAGACAAGGAGTCATTGATCCCTTGAGCAGCCTCCAAGAAGCTGATCAACTGATCAAGAGTAAACACCTTGTCTTCGACTATGGAAGTGAAGTCATAGAAAGATTCTGGAAGGGAATGTATATGATATTAGTGAATAACTGATCATTCATATTTCCACCAAATAAGATATAGAATCTTCTGAGGTTATCCATGTGCAGCACATGCTCCCTTACATTACCACCTTGTGCCAGCTTACAGTTCACAATTCTCATTATGAACTTGGCACTGGCAGTCTGTCCAAGCCTACCATAAGTCATAATCATATCTCTCCAAATCTCAACAGCGTCAGTACAATACTGATACTTGAGCTGAAGTTCCTCAATCATGGATGACCTAAGCATAGATAATAATTTATCATTGCTCGTCATCCAATTTTCAAAGGACCTTCTTGAGGAATCTGAGGACTCAATGAAAGGTACAGCTGGACGAGGCACAAGTAACACAAACACAGTCTGTGTAGCAAACATACATCACTCCATGAGCCATTTCCATTCCAGGAAATTCGAACCCTTCAAGGGATTTTGTGCCAAAATACGAATAATAAAAGACATATATGAAAATGAATAAATAAATAAATTAAGAACATACAACAGAACAATTGAAACAAATATGCATAGTAACCTTTAGATAAAAACAATACAATTCGTTTCCTCCAATTGCCCAAGCTAATTCACCGCAAGCTACTTTAGTAGACATTTACGGCAAACGCTCAACCAGACCAAAATGATCCTTTTATTTCTTAACATGCTAGGTATCTTAAGCAAAAGAAATTAATATTGGAGATCCCAAGACCATGTTCACCTATCCGGAGCAGGGACATCATTCTTGAGTTATACTCCAGGCAACATCTAAGCCAAAATAACCACAAGCCTAACTCCAGACGTTTAGGGCGATTTAGCATAGTACTGGACCCATGCCGCATGCCCCTTACATCCTTTGTTATCTCACTTAGTTTAATCATAGAGATCAGTGAAAGTTATCTCAGTGCAAGCTACTTGAGTAGACGTTTACTCAGAGGCTCCCACTTCTCATCTTAAACTAAAAGTTTTATTTAGAAACCTCATCGCACCAGACCTGGTGAGGGACCTTTAACGCAAGCTACTTTAGTAGACGTTTACGCTTCAAGATACCTCACTTCCAGTGAGAGGTCGTACTTGTGGAGGTCTAATGATTTTAGTTAGAGAAGAACCAAAATCGAGCTTAGTATTTTAATTCTAAAGGTTTCATGCGCACACATTATTTTATGTTGACATAAATTATGTCATAACTAAAATTCCATCATAAATTAATATGAATCTTGGAATTTATAGACATAATTTAAAACATAAAATAAATCACATAAGACATGCTCAAAAATTTAAATAATTGCAACATGCTTATTTAAGTAAATAATTAAAGCAAATGGGCATGCTTTCCTATTATTTACTAGTACGCACATATTAAATCACATCATACGAGAAATAATTAAATAAATAAACGAAATTTTTCGTGGCCCCTCAGATGCGATTACAACTAAATAAATTAAATCTAACTATTACAAGATTCAATCTGATTACAGATCTTCAAGTTGGGCTCCCACTCTTTAATCTGAAACTGCAAAACTTGGGCTGAAATTAGGGTTTCAGAAATACGGACTGCCATCGGGTCAACGGGCCCTTACCAAAACCCTAGCAGCGAAACCCTAGCATGAAACTAGGGTTTCGGCCGCTTCCATTCAGCCCACCGCCGCCGTCGATATCCAGCCGCCACCTGCAGCTGGTTCACGTCGCCAGGGGGTCGCCGCCGTCTCAGCCCACCGTCGCCTTCGTCGCCGGCCGACCATGCAGCGAGGGAAGCGGCCAAAACAGCCGCGACACACGCAGGCGCAGCCCAGCCGCGCACGGCACAACCCTAGGGATGCAGCCGCACGCCGCCGCCACCCACGTCGCCGCTGCACCGCCTGCTGCTCGCCTCTGTCCGATGCACGGGCCCGACGGCCGGCCGCCTGGCTGAAACGCGCACGCTCGCGTGATGAAACGCGGCCCAGCCACGCACAGCCAAAACCCTAGGGTTTGTCGTGTGCCGCCGCCTTCCACCGTGCGCCGCCGTCGTCGATCCCCACAATGTTGTGTTCTTCGTTCTTCAATTCTCATCTTTCTCTCCGGATCCAATTTTACAGATTTGAAATAAAAAAAAATACAAAGTAGATCTCAATCTATTACATTGATTTTCCCTATCAAATCTAACCACGAATTTTCTCGTGGTGAAAAACAGATCCAAAAAAACGAGAAGGCCACGAGAATAAAACATACACAACAATATAAATCCATCCATGAACATACAAATTTATTTAATTAAATTTATCAAGGATAGAGCCTAAGAACTGCAACCTGGCTCTGATACCAATTGTAGGATTCGAGTCTACGTTTAACAACATGAGTTGTTATTTAATTCGCAGGACCGTTCTTAAGATATCATAATAAATTCAATTAAATAAACTATGTGAATCCTATGCATGCTCCTACAAAATTAATTTCATAGGATGGATTCAAGAGAATACCTTATCTTCAATCATTTGATCTACATATCTAGATCGGAGGATTAACGATGAAGTAAAATCTGAAGCGGAATGGAACGACTACTTTGATTGTGTTCCTTCAGATTTGATCTTCTGATCTGTTCCCTTGCTCCTTGGAAATCTGGTGAGGATTATCTACCAAGTTGAATTAGGAAACCGGAGGATTTGATCAGAGAAATCATCCCCTGAAGCGCCGCCGATCTCTCTCGCTAAATTCAATATTCTGATTGAATTGTATACCGTGTTGTCTACTTCTGACCTAGAGAGAAATCCTTTATATAGTGTTAGGGTTTTAAGAAAACCCTAACCCTAATGGGCTTGAGCAGTGTGTGGGCCAAACCAGGGATCAAATGCAAATTATAAAGTGGGCCCTCTTTATTAATTAATCCTTCCTTGTTCAACCCAGAACATAATTAATTAATAAAACATTGTTTTAACCTTCACCACGGTAACAATGCTGACTCGCCCCTTTATTACCATGTTATTAGGAACGGGTTGCATTAAACTAACCTGATCTACATATTTAAGGTTTCAGACATTAATTAATTAATTTGGTTTATGACAATTAACCACAATTAATTAATATCTTATTTCCTAATTAATAACACTCACTCGTTTTCTCTTATGCTTGAACAAATCATTCAGCCTGCAGGACTTAGCATAAAGAACCTTGTGAGCTCATCAGGGAATGTCACCATCCTGAAACGGATATGCTTACCTGTACATCCAGCCTAAGCAGACCCCACACAAATTGTCAACACCCAAAATGCGGATATTAGAGTACATGTAAGACTCGGCATCCTAGCAAATCAAAGTGTGGTCAATTCATGTGTGCCTCTTATCCTTCAGTAAGGTTTAAGATGAGAATGGCACATCCCACTGTTGATCCCATCAATACATAAACATGTACCGACACATCAAGTAGCTAGGATAAGCCCACTTATGAACCGATGTGCCGCAGCTTAAACCAACAGCCTATCCAGGGACTGTTTTAGCTGTGATACTGTTTATATCTCGCTAGGTCAAATGAACCATATGATCCTCTGTGATCTCCTACACACCATATGGTCATCCCTATCTACGAGATAAAAGGATATTATAGTTCGTTATATGTTAACATTTATCAGATAGCGAGAATTGTTGATGTAACACATAAATGAAGGCCAGTATACAAACACTTAATCATTTATGCTTTCTATATACAATCCCAACAACAAGGATGCTGAAGAAGGGACTCCAGCAAACTACGGAGACATCCGACGCACATCAGTAGATAGCAGATGACAATAAGCAATCAAGAAGTTAAAGAGCCGAATATCAGATGGATTACAAAGTACAAGAAAAATCCACCAATTAAGAGGGCAGAACAATAATCAATGAAGAAAAGGGTTCAAACCTACAAAGGATCCGTTCTGACAAGAGACGGCTAAAGATAGATGCTACGCCAATCAGAGAGAAGGAGACTTGAAGAGTCTCTGTCCATTGCAAAAAAAGGAAGCATGCAGATAGGCGAGCATTCCCTTAGAGTTTAACGGATAAGATTCAAACAACCGTTTGAATCTTCACCTATAAATAGGTGTCATCCTTATTTGATTCAAAGGTTCACTATCTTCTACATACAAGAGATTACAAAAGAGATCAAACTCATTCTCTCTATTACGCGAACTCATCCGATCGAAGTTCTTAATTGAAGCTTCTCTCAAGCTTTCATAATAGAACCTCTGTAACACCCCTCGTAAAATTTAAATGTAATTATCGAATTTTTGACATTTATACTTTGCTATCAAATTAATTTGGGATATTGCGATCGATTTATTTTGGGAAATTATTATTTTAGCAGTTTTTCTTGCCTTTTATTTTATTGGAAGAAATTAATTATTATTAATGAGCTTAATTAACCTTGATTAATTATTCGGTGATCTGATATTTTCTTATTGGGATAATATTGATCGATAAATATTCGTGGATTGACGAAATATCAAGGTCTCCCGTGCAATGATGTGAAGAGATGTGGAGTTGATGTGAGGTGATGTTAAAGTGACCGATGTGACAACCACTTTAACATTTTTACCTTTCGATAATTTCGAATTTACCCTCACCTCCCTTCTATATATAGAAACACTCTCTCATAATTCTCACTTTTACTCTCTCTCACAAAACACTTTAGAGAATTTCTAGTGAGATTTCCGGTGAAGCTCCGATGAGGTTCCGGCGAAGGGTTTTCAAGGTAAAACCATAACTTTTTGAAATCCACTCTTCGTTTCCTTTCCATTTCTAATCTTAGATTTCCATTTATTTTTGTTTTGAAGTGCGAAATCGAGGAATCAAAGGTTGATCAAGCTCACGAAGGTTTAGAAACATCCTAGAGGTATAAATCGAACCTCCCTCTAGGTATTTTGTTGATTTAAACATGTTATGATTTATGCCCTAGTTTATGAATGTTATGATCTAGGCTTGATTTTGAGTTTATGAGTACAGATGCATGTTTAGAATGTTATATTATGACCTTAGAAGTGATATATTGACCTAGGAATCGAGTTTTGGTTATTTCGAAGCATTTTTGGTATGTTTGCCCTATTTGGAAGTATTGAGGTTTTATTTCGATTCCCAACATGGTTTGATGTTAAAATACATGTCTAGACTCGTTATACATATTAGAAAACCATTTGGTGTTGTTAGAAATTGATTGGACGAGCCCGGATAATCGTTTGAGCCAAAAATAAAAATTTCCGCCGTAAGGCATGCAACCTCTATTTCGACCAATTTGAGGCTTTTGTCGGTCGACTCAGCCGTATCAGTCGACATGAGGGACATGTCGGTCAACATGTCTACCTCGGTCGATTTGGAAGCCACGTTGGTCGATACAGAACCCTCGCTGGATTCTTTTCCGTCGATCACTCGTACCGGTCGACACACAATCCGTATTGATCGACACACTTATGTCGGTCGACACATATCCATCTCGGTCGACACAGGTATATCGGTTGACACGACCACATTGGTCGACATACACTCTATGTCGGTCGACACAGAGTGCATTTTTCCAAATTTTGTTTCTTCTTTCTTCGATCAATTCGACTTATCTTCGATATCATTCGACATATCTTTTATCAATCGACATTAATAACTATTCTTTTGTTTCTGACCCTCTCTTTCAAACCTTTTAAGTTCAAACCAACTTTGATTGTTCGATTCAATTAATCATGACTTGATCTTCTCTTGAAACAACTTGATGAGTTCTTATACTCTCAAGCGATGCACGATGATTCATAATTGAATATGAAATTTTTTCAATCATAATCTTCGAAGTAATGTTCCGTCATTTGACAAAGTCTCGTATTTGTTCAATTAAGTTGAACCATGAACTTTCATTCCAAGTTTACGCTCGGTATTGAATCACGAGCCATTGAAACAATGCTTGATCATCTTTTCGTCAACCAAATTGTTTGATCATTCTTTCATATCCTTATCTGATGGCTCAACATGAGAAGTCCAAGATCGATTTAGAGTCTATAACTATTTTGATGTGTCAGATTATAGATAATCAATATTCCCTTGAGGATTCACTCGTATTCCTTATGTCATAGGGAAGGGCAACGAAAGGATTGACAACTAGAGCAATCATCTGAGACCACACCAACTAAGGTGGGCTTTCTTTTACCCCTATATTGTGGGCCAAACTAAAATAAAAATGATGTTTTCTTTTTAAAAAAATCACGCCTGAAATAGAAATGTTTTGTTTTAACAGTTTTGTCATTGCATACTGTTTTTTGTATTCTATCTGTCCTCCTTGTGGGGGAACCCCACTCAGAGAAGAACATTACACGTGGGAACGTGAATGTTGACTATGCATATTGCGAGTCTTTAACGATTGTGCCTGGTTGGTATGAAAAGATGCCATGGGTTAGTACACTGTGATGCTATCATGTTAAGGGGTCGTGCCCTACATGGACTAGCATTGTGATTGTGGTTTGCGGCCACCTCCCAGTCACATGTTTTTGCAGATAGTTTAACTGTTGAAAGCGTGCTTAAATGCATAAAATGTTTTGGTGCCATGGGAGGATTTCAAAGATAAAACCCCATGTGCAACCGACCCTCTATAAAGGTATGACAAAATTATATATGTATGTTTTCGGGCATGTGTTCACTAAGTACAATCTGTACTTAGCCCCTCGCATTAATTCTAAAATGCGTAGGTTAAAGGAAGACTTTGAGCAGAGTACTAGGTAGCAGAGGAGTGGAGCTGAAGACACATCTTTTGGAATAGTTAGATGCGGAAGTGTGTATCTTCATGTGCATACTTCCTTGATAACTTTCCGCTGCTTGACTCAATGTCTTTTGTTAGACTTTTGTTATTTTCATTCTTGTTAAAACTCTGATATTTGGTTTACTCAAGAAGCTACGATCCCTTCTTGAGGAGGCACCCTTTTATCATATTTTGCATAACTTGGGATAAGTATGATGCTTTCTATCTTATTCGCTTGAGTTCTTATTTTTGATTGATATCCCAAGTGCAAGTCTTGTACCCGATGTGTCTCAATTCTCTTATTTATACCTTGTTTATAAATTGGGGCATGACAAAGTGGTATCAGAACGAGGTTTATTCTTTTTTCCCTTTGCTTTGAACCGAGGACCTCATTGTTTCGAGGCCTCCATCTGTTCTATAAGTTGAAAACATCTTTACCATCTTCAACTCCTGCACTCTTACTCGACGCCGCATCAAGAGCTTTGCATGAATTATTGCATGAAATTTAAAGCGCAAGCCTTTCTTCTGAAATGTGAAAAGTTTTGAGGCATACATTGTTGCATCCTTTAAAGATCATAAAGAGTAAATGCATACATTGGTACATCTCTTTTATCAAAGATCATGAAAATTTTAATGCAGAAATAACTGCATTCTAATTATCAAAGGCTTTCAATGCATAAATTGTTGCATTTTCATGAAAATTTTCTCTATGCATTACGAATTCTTTAATTATAAAGGCCTTATTAGAGAACTTAGATGATTTTAGGAAGCATGTTTTAGTTTACCTTCGCAAGAGACCTAGAATAATCATGTATTAAGATAGGACTATTATGCGCCATAGTTGACCCTCGAATTATTACCTTAAAACTTTGCGTTACTTTCACTATTTAATTTACGCAACCTATTATTATTATTTTTACCTGACCACCTGACTCTTTTGACTTTACCTGTTCGCAGATGGCCCGATGCAAGTTCACTCACTGCAAACCATTACCCCGCAATGCCTCGGGGGAAAGGCGAGTCAGTTATTTCAAAAGCTACCAAATCTGCCAAGGAGACTCCCTGAGCCGCATTTTGTCGGATTTCTACAAATTCTGGATGGATGCTCATCCACATGGTGTTACCAGGACTAAAGAACTGCGTCACCTGGCTGAACTGATGCCCCCTCAGTGGCAACCGTGGGTTCAAGCCAATCTCGGGAACTACCCGGATGATTCCCCTGCAGATGGATCAGACGTGGAAGGGTTTATTTCCCTCATCCACCGCTAGCGTGCCACTATCCAGAACCCGCCTCATGCCCATGACATCGAAGCAGGATCTTCCCACGCTATGAGCTACGCTTCTAACAGCGAGTCCGAGGAAGACCCGAAGGAAGATTCCTCCGATGGACCTAGTGACGAGAATTTGATGCCAGTCACTACCCCGCTTATCCTGACAACGTCTCCGAGGATTCCCAGAATCCATACTTGGACTACCTCATACCGGCATCCTGGAGGCAAGAGATTCGTGACCGACTCGGGAGCCAATACCTTGATCCCGAAGGAGAGGAGGAGTCAGATGATGAGGCTGAGGAGACTGAAGAGGATGAGGAACTAGAAGAGGAGGGAGAAGATGAGGATGACGACGAATAGGTCAATCTAGATCAGGAGATGCCCCTACCAGATGGTGCTGCCCGGCCCAACAACGATTGGATTGTCGCAAATTGGCCACAACAATGGCAACAGGAATGGGGTGACGAGCCGTGGAACATCGATGATGAGCACCCCAATGAAGAGGAGAAGGTTGCATCCCCTCCTGATGTGATCGACTATTCAGACGATGGGAAGTTTGGATCATCCGACGACGACCTTTGATCGTCTTCCTTAGTTTCTTATGGATGCATATATGTTGTAACCGTTAGTGTGTAATTTCTGTTAACGAATTGTAGAACTGAATCTGTGGACATGAAAGGCGTCAGTGTGAGCCTTTTATTAACCAGTTGTAATAGGTTATTAGGAGGCCGTAAAAGCCATAATTCCTCCCTTGGGAGATGAAACCTGCGGATGTAAATTTGTATAGTCAAGGGAAGCCGAGTATCCAAGTAGGCAACACCTTTCTAGTGAAGAGTGCAACCAGCCCACATTCTCGGGCATGCGGATGTAATTTCTCTTGTAATGATTTAAGCCTTCTGTGTTATGATATCGAATTATCTTATCTTGGTGGCAATTTGTGTAAACTTGGCAATTACCAAGTACTGTTGGGAATACTGTCTCTTAAAAGACTGTTACCCCTAAATTGTAGGATAACCCATCATATTAAGGGTATCTGTATTTATCATTGTTGTCTTTATTGCGATCATGAAAAGGATTTTTCGTTACGCATTATGCGTACTTAGGGTTGTGAATACCCCTTTTAAATGATTATTTACTTTGCAAAATGCCACCTAGAGAAGCCCCCGTAAGAGGTCGAGGCCGTAGACGAGGTCATGGAAGTGGTCGAGGATGAGATTGTGGAAGAGGCCAACCTCACAAAAATCCAAATGAACCACACAAGGAACAAGGCGATGGACCGCATCCCGAAGAAAACTGGGACTTTTATGAACAGGAAGCACAAGTACTGTTGGGAATTAATTATGAATTCTTCCCTGAAAGATCAATATTGTAAAAGTTTTGTTGAATCAAATCATATTTTGTTGGTCGATCATTGGTGAATTCTCGCATAGTCTAGCAACTCCAATGTAATGTCCTGTTTAAGAAAAATATCGAGTTGTAATAGATTAGGAAGTGCTTGAGAAAGCTGCTGAAGGACTCAGCAGATGGAATGAAGAATATCAAGATCAAGCAACTTTGGAATGCTAGAGGTATTCTCAGCAGATGATAGCTGCTAGAGATATCAGCAGACGAGAATGACTGCTAGAGACGTTAGCGGTCAAGTGCTGAGAAGAATGATTGCTAAGGCGTTAGCAATCACTTGCTAAATGAAGAGACTGCTAAGGACAAGTAGTCAGCAGTCGGAAGCAAGAGATAGCAGAATGCTGAAGGAGTCATCATTCGCTAGCATTCTAGCAGATTGCTAAGCATTAGCAATCAGCAGATAAAGACTTAAGCGCTAAAGACGCATCTGCTGAAGGAGTCAGCAGATTGCTAGAAGAGCCTAAAAATCAAAAGACTTAGCAGAGTACTCCCAGCATTTTTCGATAATATGTTTAGCAAGAGATACTCAACAGATACTTGCAAAAAATGCTCGTTTTGATAGAAAGTACAACCAAGGATGAAAGCCTTACCCAAAGTAGGTATAAAGGTGTTGTATACGCCGGAAAGGACGAAAAAGTAAGTTACTCTCTTGGACAAAGGAACCGTTGTGTCTAACGGGTATGGAGACTCAAAGTTTGAATCTCCAGATATAAAAGACAATTCCAAACAGAGAGATGACAACTACTCAACTCTTGAATCAACTCACACACTTATAGAGCGAACAAAAAAGGATTCCTTCGACAAACAAAAGCTAACTGTCCAAAGAGAGTAGTCACAAAATTGAGAGCTCACATCTGAGAATATTCAAAGCTCTCAACAACCGCCGTAGTGTCCCCATTCAATATCTGACACTACATTCAGGAGAGTCCTTGAGTTAGCTCAAGAATCTTCAATCATTGGGATACCTTTCAAATCAGGAAGCTTCTAACAATCATTTCTAAAAAGAATTGACTCCGATAGGCTTTAGCCGCAAACCAGACATAGTTTGGAGAAAACGTGAAAACCTCCATTACAGCGAAGGACAAGTTTTACGAAGGTGCACCCTTGACTTGGCCGGAGCTGCTGCTGCTAAGAGATTGGAGGATCGGAGGATAGCTTTGTAGTGGCTAGAATGAAAGCTCACTACCTACTACAAGTGAACGGCGATTCCTTGTATTCCATATATCTTTTTAGTGGAATTCTTAGCAATATTGCTAAGGAGTGGACGTAGATCTATTTGATCGAATCACTATAAACATTGTGTGCTCTTTACTGTTCTATTGGGTTCTGTTCATTGATTTGATTTGAAGAAAACCCTAAGTACGATTCTGAGCTTAAACATTTAACAAGATCTTAAGTGCAAGATAATACTTAGACTTCCGCTGCATTCGTGTGTGTTTGTTGTTCGTACTCACCACGATAACTCTGATCAGGGACCAATAAGAACCTAGAAGGACCGGGAAGATTTTCACCCGACAAAATCCACCCCTATTTGATGGAACAGAGGACCCATCAAAGGCTGAAGCATGGACAAAATCCATGGAAAGGATTTTCCGAATCCTTGACTGCACTGACCCAGAGAAAGTCTAGTGCATTTCTTTCCAGCTAACTGATGAAGTTGAACACTGGTGGGAGACCCACTTGAAAATGCTAACCCCGGAGCAAGAAGGTGCCCTAACTTGGGACTATTTCAAGGAGGAATTCTACACTAAGTATATGTAGGGTTTTCCCGTGAACCGAATCTCCAAAACCAATTTGAACCGGATCGATTAATGGGTATTGTGCACAATCAAATAAACAATAAACCCTAGCATGCTCCTATGAATTTAATTACCAGAATTGTGGATTGAGGAATTACCGTTATTCCGTCGAGTCTGATCCGATCTTTTGCATTTGAATTTCCAACTTTAATTCAACCACGCAATCCGATTTTATTGTTGTTCTCCAGATTAGATCTTGAGATCTGTATCCCGGTGCGTTCAGATCTGCTACTGGTGAGGATTCCACAGATCTGTGCTTTGAGCAGGACCAGAATTCAAAAATTGTCCTCCCTTTTTCTTGAACAGGATCGGCGCCCCTCTCTCTCTCTAGGTTTAGGGTTTTTCAACTGTGTTACAACTTATGAGAGAGAGCTGTCTATTTATAGACCTAGGGTTGTAAACCCTAGTGGGCTCCTGGGCTCAATTCAGCACACTTTACTTGGGCCAGACCTGGGACCTAATGCAAATAATAAAATGGGCCTATAAATTAATTAATTCTCATGTCCACAACCCAGGACACAATTAATTAATTAATATTAATTCTTTTTCACCACAGAATTAATACTGACCTACCCCTTTATTACCACGTTATGAGAACGGGCTGCATTAATTGAGAATCCCCATATTTCAGGTTACCGGACATTCATTAATTAATCGGAGCCTCTAACAAGCTCTAACTACAACCTGAGTAGTACCACTCAATCCTTATCACTCGTGCCTGAACTTAATCAGCCTGCAGGACTTTGGCACGATGAATGTTATTGAGCTCCTCAGGGAATGTCCCCATCCTATTACTCGGATATGGTTACCTAAACCCAGTCTCAGGCGGTACTACACGAACTGCTGTTACCCAAGATGCGGATATACGGGCACGTTAGTCAGGCTCTCCACCATGGCAAGTCAAAGCAACAGTCAATCCGTGCAAACCCCTGAACCTTCGTTAGGGTTTGGACTCAATCAATATAACGAGATCTTGTATTTGCTAATGTCAGACAGACGAATACATCTCACTGCGGTCCATCAATACGCCACCTCTGCGTACCAGCATGTCAAGTAACCAAGACATATTACTTATTCCGACAATGCCGCAACCATTCGGAAAGATGTATCCTCATACACTGTCTCGGTTGTGATCAGGTTTATGTCTCACTAGGTCAACTGATCATACTGTCTTCTGCGATCTACAACACGCCGTATGATCCTCCCTATCGGTGAGACAAGAGGATACCATTGTTCATACATGTAAGATTGTTAACAGATAGGAGAAATAAACAGTTGTATACTCATTATAATAAATGCTTTCAGTATACAAAACCCATCAGTATATCCCTCTGACCTACCGAGTTCAGAGGCAAGCATAATTTCATCGCCTGGTACAAGGAGAAATGTTCGTAACTGAATACGACCGCATATTCAACAGTGTGTCGAGGTATGCTCCAGACGCGGTGATCACTGAGAAGAAGAAGGCACTCCAGTTCATGTCTGGACTAAGAACAGACATCCAAGCTTCAATTGCTTGCTTGACCAGATTAGACTACAAGGAAGCGTTGCAGCGAGCCTTGAATAGTGAAGTAGCATTAAGAATGGATTACGAGCAGCTCTCTTGGCCAATAAACCAGAGCAATCAGCTGAAGCAAGAACAAAGAGAAAGCCAGAAGATGTCCCACAGACTTCGACGGCCGGACATAAAAGAAATTGGCAAGGCAATCAGAATTTCTGCAACAATCAAGCCGAAAATCAAAGGAACTTTTAGAATCAAGGGATCAATTGCCAAGGAAAATTCAATGTGAAGGGACAGTGTTTAGGGAATTGGGCTATCAAAGATGGCCTAAGATCATTTCCTAAACTTGTGCACACTATGCAGTCTCAACACAAAAAATAGGCAAGTTCTAGAGAAATAAAAATACACATGTGAATCTCACATCAAACGAAATAAAGGCTCAAAATTCTCACACAAGGGTTCAAAAATTTTCTTCCGCGGTCAATTTCAAATCAGCTCAATCAGCATGCAAGCACAAGTGTCAAATCAATCCTATCATGCGGTATTCTACGTTCATAGGCATCTAACCACAATCACAATCAATTCAACTCAACCCTCAATCAATTCTAATCTCACAGTCTCATTCGGGTTATTTCAAAACTCAAAAATTTTCCCCACAAAATAGAATAAACTTAAAAATTAAGGCAAAATTTAAATACGGAAAGCAGAATAAATAAAAGATAGAATGTTCCATCTCTTGTCCACATCCCCCCAAACTTATTTCCAACTCGAAGAGTGGAATAAGTTTTAAAATCAGACAAAAGAGGGAACGATACCTGGTAGTTGATCTCAGACATCAACTTTTTATCCCCCGGAGTCTTCGAACATTGCGCGGCATGAAATAGTGGCTGTTGGCACTTCTCGTCGATTGACTTGAAGCCTTCTTGTCGATCCCTCTCCTTGGATCAAGTGTATCACGCCGGACTGCTCGGCGTCGATCGACGCCAGGCTGCGTCGATCGGCGTCGAGCTGATCTCCATTTTTTTTTTCAATACTGCAAAACAACTGTTAGCAAAGAAATAAAAGCAGAAATTTGAAATAATAATAAAAAAAATGAAAATTGAAAAGAAAATACGGAAAATGTGGGGTTACCTCCCAACAAGTGCTTGATTTAACGTCGCAACTCGACGATACCTCAAATCACTGCCAAGGAGGTCGGGTCCAGACTCGTCGACCTTTGGCATCCACCATGTAGACTTTCCGGTCTTTGATAATGGTGGTGACCTCAGAAAAAGGTGGCGCAGTTGACACTGCTACCCTATCGTTTCCTCGCTCCCACTCAATGGCAACTGCTTCATCTTCTTCAGACTCATCCTCTTCTTCCGTAGTGGAGATTCGATTGCACTCCGCCTTCTTCTTGTTCTTGTCGATCACAAAGGTGATCCTCTCGTCATTCGCTTGGAGTGTGATCTCGCCGCCTCGACAGTCAATGAAAGCAGCGCTAGTGTCAAGAAACTCACGCCCCAAGATCATGGGCATGTTCTCGTCCTCCTTCATCTCGTGCACCACAAAATCTGCAGGAAAAATGAGATGGCCCACAGGAATGAGCACATCCTCTAGTATACCTTTCGGGCGGGACACAGACCGGTCCGCCATCTGCAGGGTGATCGTCGTGGGCCTCCTCTCTCCGATGTTGAGATGTTTGTAGATGGAGTACGGCATCAGGTTGATACTGGCCCCAGTATCACATAGTACTCTCTCGAATGTGTGTCCCCCAATCTCAACCGGAATAGAGAAGCATCCAGGATCGCTTCTCTTGATGGGCACCTGCTTTTGAAGTAGCAGGCTGCACTGCTCATGGATCTTCACCGTCTCATTCTCCACGAACTGCTTCTTTCCACTCATCAGTTTCCGGAGGTACTTCATGTACCCCGGGATTTCCTTCAGTGCATCGATCAGTGGGATGTTGATGCTGACCTTCTTCAGGTTCTCCACAAATCTGGAGAACTTCTCGTCCTCTTTCTGCTTCGCGAACCTCTGTGGGAATGGCAAAGGAGGGAGCTGATCTTCAGACTGCTTCAACTTCGTGCCCAGGACAGACATCGGCGTCGATCGACGTAGTGTGGCATCGATCGACGGGCTTTTTTTTCTGCGTCGATCGACGTGACAGGTCCGTCGATCGACGTGGATTCATCTCATGTGCCTTTTTGCTCCTTTTCGTCTCCAGAATCATCTACAACCATCTCAGGACCCTTGTAGCTCGTCCCAGACCTCAAAGTAACGGCTTTGCAGTCTTTTTGGGCCTTGGGGTTCACCTCCGTTGTGCTCGGAAGCTGTCCAGGCTTGTGTTGGTTGCCGAGTGTGGTGGCAATCTGGCTCAATTGTGTGTCCATCATCTGAAGATGTTTCGTCATCAGCTGCATGTGGTTGGCCATTCCCTTCACCTCGGTTTCTTCTTTCCCAAACTGGTTATCCGAGCTCTTGATGAATTTCTCGAGCGTCTCCTCTAGCACGGATTTCTTCCTTTCCACGATCTCTCCTCTAGTACCTGCATCAAAACCAGGCGGAGGGTGTTCTGCAGCAGAAGGGTTAGCATAGGAAAAACCAGGGTGAGAACGCCCATGGTTGTACTGATACCCTTGATTGCCTCGGTAGTTATTGTGATAACCACCGCCAATGTAGTTCACCTCCGTACCGACAGTTCCAGACGAACTGCTTGCACCCCTGTTGATGTAGTCAGCCTCTACGGGTACTATGGCCATGCTTGGCTCTGCAACAGCTGCAACTTGTGATGTGCCCAATTTTTCAATCTCCTCCCGGAGCTTTTTCACCTCAGCGACCACGTCGAATTCTGGCTTTGTCTCGACTGCTTTGACTGGTAGCTGCCTATCAGTTGGCCATTGGTGGCTATTCAGCGCCGTATCAGCCAGCAACCTCATACTCTCTGCACCACTCTTCTTCATCAGTATTCCTCCAGCAGATGCATCAACCAGCTCCTTCATGTGAGGGTTCAGTCCCTCATAAAAATGACACACTTGCATCTCCAGATCGATGCCATGTCCAGGACAGAGTCGTAGGAGCTCTTTGTATCTCTTCCAAGCCTCGTAAAGTGACTCATCATACATCTGCTTGAAAGTAGTAATGGCAGCTTTCCTCTTCAGCAGCAGGCTCGGTGGGAAGTAGTTGGTAAGGAACTCTGCTCGAAGCTCCTCCCATGTCCCGATCTGACTCTTATCCAGTCCAGCAAACTAAGATCGTGCCTCGTCTCTGAGTGAGAACGAGAACAGTCTCATCCTGATCACATCTTGGGTTACTCCGTTCTGCTTCACAGTGTTACACACCTCAATGAATTGGTTGAGGTGGGTATATGGGTCTTCTACAGCTCTCCCCCCAAACTGGTTTTGCTGCACCATATGAATAAGGCTTGTGCGCAGCTCGAAGTTGTTGGCATCAATGCCAATTCTGAATCCGGCCTCCGCTTGCTGTGGAAGAAATCGATCCAAGATGGACCTTTGCGGGATCACAACTTGCCTATCGTTCAACTCTGCCAGTCTTGCAGCTTGCTCTGCCTGAGTAGCTTGGGCTGCTTGTAGCTGTGCTCTCAGCTGATGTACTTCATTCACAAATTGCCTCTGCTCCTCGGGAGTCATATTTTGCAGAGGTGCTTCAGGATTCTCAGCCATCTCTCGTTGTTTTTCTTTTCCTTTCTTTTCGATTTTCCTGCAGGTTGCTTCAATTTCAGGGACAAAGGCTTCGAGTGTTTTTCCTTTGGCTCGCGTGTTCATGCACCTGCACAGGAAATAGGTAAATATCAGTTCTGCATCGATCGATGTGGATTCACGTCGATCGACACAAAAGAGTGATTGGCGTCGATTTGATCACTGTTATTTCTAACAGATTAATTATAGAAATAGTGGCAAATAAATTTGTAAACCCTAAGGTTATCGATCCAGGGGAATTGTGTGGGGAAATTATCCTATGCACTAATTATGGTTCTAAGATTCATTGTTTGAGGGATCCAAAATCAGGGTTTTATAAAAGTAAAAAAAACAATGTAGAAAATTAAAGTAGTTTTGAAAGCAAATTTAGAGGAACACAGATTCTAGGGAAAAATTCTTATTATGGATGACATGTAGGAGTCAATTAATTTAACAGGTGGAATACTGCAACAATGCTATATTTCCTTGTTTGGCAAATATAACCTAGATTACTAACTAGTGACTATCTCCGCTCGGTCTCAAAGTACACCAAATTAGTCAATCTGATAAGCAAATCAGTTCAATTCCTACAGTCTAGTACATCTGTTTGGATAGTGTAGATTGTATCATGCATTCCTATTCCCACTATTAATATTCACCTCTCGGTCCTTCTATCAACAGCTAGACATCTAAATTAATCATCACCTCTCGGTCCTTGAATTAATCTAGAATTATGAAATAAACACAGGAATCATGAACCTAATTAATTAATCCTAACATGCATCCATAATATTATTCAACCCCTAGAACCCGCTAGGGTTTCTAGCCACTCATCGCAGATAGAAATCCAAAAGAAAACATATTAAATTGCATAAACATAAAGAACTTACAAGAAAATAAAAGGGTTTTGTGTTTCCCAAGTCTCCAAACTCTAAAAACTAAATTGTAGAATGAAAATATGATGATTGGTACTGAAAAATCGAATTTAGTAGGCTATTTATAGGGGTGGATATTTATCCTATCAAATCTAGGGCTAAAGATATGAATAAATCCATTTTTCCTTGAATTTCCGCTCCAGCAGACAGCCTCGCGTCGATCGTGGCTGATCCAGGTCGATCGACGTGGCTTCTTGGTCAGCGTCGATCGATGCTGATTGGCGTCCGTCGACGCGGCTTCTCGCCCCTTCTGCGCGGTCTCACGGTTTTGGTCATAACTTTCTCTCCCGAACTCCGATTGACCCGATTCCAGTTGCGTTGGAGAGCTAACTCAAAGCATCATCCATTTCCATGTGTCAATATCTCGAATTCCTCTTGTGGAAGAACTCTTCACTGCTACTCTTACACGTCACTGCTTCCAGAACGATTTTCAATTGAATTTAAGCCTAAAACCCTGCAAAAAACCAATACGCGCATAATACCACCTAATATAGACTCATGCATAGAATATATATATAAACTCAATAAAACTACATAAAATAGTAGAAAATAATATAGATAAGTGAGTAAAATAATGAGCTTTTCAGGATTCATTCGACCCAGCGTATCACCTTGGGGAGCGCATGTCCTGTTCGTGAAGAAGGACGGATCTATGCGTATATGCATTGATTACCGAGAGTCACACCACCGTACAACTCATCCACCCTTGTCATGCTCACTGCATGCCATGGAGGACCTACCAACACCATCACTGGGAAGGTTGTGCATGGAGCGTGCAAGGCTGAGCCCACACAGATGCAAATCCTAGTATAATAGATTATTTTATTTATCTTTGTTAGTTATCTTTATTAAATAAATGGATATTCTTGTTATTTTTGTTGGATTCTTGCTTCATGGATTGATTGAGGTTTTTATAACATAGTTGTATATTTTTCAGATATAAATTGTATTATATAAGCTTGTAAATATGCACTATATAAGTCTATACAATTGCAGTATGTTTCTGGAATTAATGAGATTTTTTGAATATAATTATTTATTTTTCTGATGTAAGTTGCATTATATAAGCCTTTAGATATGCATTATATAAGTCTGTACAGTTGCAACATAATTCTGGAATAACTAGATTTTTAGAATGTAATTATTTATTATTCTAATGTAAGTTGCATTATATAAGCCTGTAAATATGTATTATATAAACTTGTACAGTTGCAGTGTGTCTCATAGATTGATTGAGGTTTTAGAATTTAGTTGGTTATTTTGTAGATGTAAGTTGCATCATATAAGTTTCTAAATATGCATTATATAAGACTATAAACATGCATTATATAAGTCTATACATATGCAATATGTTTCGTGAAATGATTGAGATTTTCAAAATATAATTATTTATTTTTCTAATGTAACTTGCTTTATATATGCCAGCAAATATGCATTATATAAGCATGTACAGTTGCAATATGTGTCATGGATTGACTAAGATTTTAGAGCATAGTTGTTTATTTTTCAAATGTAAATCGAAGCCTGTAAAAATATTATGAATATTGCAATATTTATATTCTACTTAATGCAATCAAAGAGAAAAGATAATGCAATAACAACTTGCTAAGTTGATTTATTTAAAATACGATATTCCTAAAAATTACTGATATTTTAAATTAGGTATTTCCCATTTTTTTAGATATAAATGAGTGTGAAAATCAATTTAAAAAAAATAATTTAGGAAAATTTTAATCAAAATCTGAAATTCCTCAAATGTAGGGATATTGGAGCATGAAATCAGGGATTTTCCTATTTTGTAAATATGATGATCGGGAAAAATTACTAAAATACCCACTTAATGCATCTTTTATAGGTAGATGATGCAACTTTCTAATTTTGATCTCATATTAAATCATAACCGTCCAACACCTAAAATAGGTGGTCCAGATTCATTCTCTTCTCCCATCTAAAAGGTCACTATGACTTAACATCCGCCCGTTAATTTTCTTAATCCGTTGGCTAATATTGTGACACATGGCAGGCAATTACATTTAAACTTTTTGTATAAGGGTGTTTTAGGTAAAAAGAAATTAATTAAAGATTTATTCTATACAAGGTAGTTTCCAAAATTCATGCCTAAGTGAATCAAAATCAAATTTTCAATCATAAATTCATTCTTTTTAGTCATTTTCTCTGCAACCTTGAATTTCTTCAATTCAATCAAGAAATTCAATTAAAGAATTATCTTGTGGCTCAATGGCTGCCGCCACATATTATTCCCTTGCTCGTTCCACAACACTCTAATCGGCGACGATGTGATGTATGAAAAAACCTAAAGTGCAAAGTTGATGACCGAGATGATAGAGAGAAGTGCTTGAACTGGAGATGAGTTCAATTTCACTGAAACAGAGACGTGGATGATGAAGGAATAGTCGTCGATCAGATTCAAAGGTCTCAAAAATGAAATTGGAGGCAACCAAATTTGCCCTCCCACTTATCAAGCCGAAGGGGGCTGTGGAGATGCAGTAGGAATCACACTTATTATTTGTAGGTTGATTTTTCATATTTTTTCAACTTCGCATCACATGATCTAGAGAGGAATCCTTTGTCCTCTTTTGCTTCCGCCGTGCAAGGCAGAACCCTAGTAAGACGCAACTCTTAAATGAAAGAGAATCAGTCCTTGTGATTTATTATATTTAGCATTATTCTTTATAATTTATATCATTATATATTAAATGTATGGATCATCATTATTATGTTAAATGTGTGTCATTATTTTTGTGAACTGTAGGGCTCGACGAAATCTTTGTTAATTATTTAATTATTTTCTACATTGTGTGAACTTAGTTGATAGGTAGCATCGTACGTTGTTAACATTATCAATGTTACATATAGTCAATATCATTTTATCAAAATTATCAGTTTAATCTTAATTAATTTTTAATACACCTTTAAGATCATTGTTATCTTTATTAAGTATCATTGTATGTTGTTGACATTATCATTGTTACTTGTATTCAATATCATTTTACCAAACTTTGTCGGTTTTATCTTAATTGATTTTTAATACACCTTTAAGATCATTGTTATTTTTATTCAATATTATTGTACGAATAAATTAAATTGTTTATGCATTTAACGATAATTGATTAATGGAAGTTGAAACCACACCTGATAAATCAGCCGGAAAATCTTATTTCACCTTGCAGTTATAACACTTTGACAGAATTACCTTACAATGACACATAAAGCCATAAACAATGATAACAATTAACTTAAGATTATGGAATAAATCGCGGTGTATTTTTTTTTTGTTACCGCACCCAAAAGTATGCAACATGATCTTATTTCTCTTTCCAATTTATATGATAATAATGAAAAAAATCGTGGGGATTTGTTTTGGTAACTGAATCCGAAAAATCAGCCTGCAGATTTAATTTAATTTCGATATATTTTTTTTTATGACTAATTTGCCCTTTTAATGATAGAAGAAGCTATCGACAATGATAAATGACAACAGAAAATTAGGGATATCCATTTTCGAAATCAATGGCTGGATTTTGATCTCTGTTCATTCATGGACATATGTTTAGCCTTGAATGCACCATATATATATATATATATATATATATCCAGATTTGTATATTAAATTTTTGTTATCAATTTAAGTTATTATCCATACATATTAATATAAGAAAAATGAAAAGGAATTGTTAAACAAAATTAATTTAGAATTATAATTTACAAATATCAATCAAAGATATGAAATACTAAATCAGGTTTTTTTCTTTTCAATGAAATTATTAAATAAAATAAATTAATTTGATGTTATATACATATATAGAAAATAGTGTAAGAGAAAAACAAAATAATCTTATCAATTAGATCTAATTAAATTAATGACTGATATACAAATTAAAGAAGAATTTTATTACAATCAAACAACAATTAAAATGCAATCAATCAACAATCAAAGCACAATCAAACAACGCAGTGAACGTAATTAAAAAACTTTCTTATTTAGACACAAAGGAATTCTTCTCACCACATCACCTCTCTCTCTCTCTATATATATATATAGAGTAGTGATCATATAATAAAAGACTTTCCCATGTTAAATGAGAATGAATCTGGGCTGTTTATTTTTTTAGATCAACGCACCAACTTTATCCAACTCCTTCCAATTAATTCGCGCGAGATTTCAATAAAAGGGTAAGATAGTAACCGTCTTCTCTATTTAGATCTAAAAACACTCTCTCTCCTAATTTTTTCTTTTCTCCATTATAAACAAACGATAATATCTTTCTCGATTCAAATCTCTTTTTTACGAATCATATATCAAATTAAATTTAGAAGATTCGCACGAAAATCTTGATTTCATAATCATCTGGTATATGTTCTTCATTATATTTATGTTCAGGATAAAAATGCATCAATTACGCATAAAAAATGTTCCTAAATATTTGCATTTTTTGCATCAAAATGATGCAATATTAACTTGAATAAGATGCATTTTTATTCTAAAGCATATGCATTTTTGTATTCATATTGAGTGCATTTTTTGCATCGGTTATATGTTGCAGTTTTATGCCTAAAATATTGCATTGTTTACATTGAACGTATGCATCTTATGTTTTATGAACTGCACGTAATGAAATTCTAGAATGTATATTTTTTTACATCTTTGCCCTTTTATGCATTGAGTATATGCAAAATATGCATCGAAAATTCGAATGGACGGGTTTAATCTATGCCGTCGATTGAGATTTTAAACGGCTGAGATCTTATCCTATTTAGCACGGGAAATTCTATTATCACCTAATCACTACCCTATATATATATATATA
>JAPKLW010000227.1:381670-394915 GCA_026898455.1 Plectranthus barbatus
ATAGTTTCAGTCCATTTCAGATTAAAAGGTTTCAGGTTCGTTCAACCCAAATCAAACCAATAATAATCTCTACTAGCATATATTAATTTGATTTTTTGTATTATTAAATATTGCTAAATCGGATTATTTTATGAAATATATTTATTTTATTAAAGGTAAAATTATGTTTAAGCATTAAATTTATAATTCTTACTTATATATTTGTTTAATGCGTTGATAAATATTAAAAATATAAATATTTATTAAACTTTTTACGGTCACAAATTATGACAGCCTGACCAAATGTCTTTTTAGAATTTTCTAATCCTTTAAATAAAAAAAAATTTAAAATTAAGTTTTCATATTATTTTTTTGAAAAAGGAAAAATTATTATCGTGTTGTTTTGGTAAAACAGGGATAGGAGTGAAAGTGGACTGTATTGAGGAAAAGAGAATATGCAAATACAGGAGCAAGAAGTTTTCAGGGGTATGCTTGAGCGATATCAAATGCACTGACATTTGCAAGAAGGAGGGCTTTGAAGGCGGTGATTGTCAGGGCCTCCGCCGTCGCTGCTATTGCTACAACCACTGCTAATGAACTTTATATTGTTATATTAATAATGTGTTTTTTAAGTGTTGATGGATGTATTGTGTGAGACAATTGAAAAGTCACATAGAGAATACTAAAGATAAAACTTGTTGTAGAATTTTATTATATTGGCGAAGAGTAAAATGAACCATCCTCTTTACAATAAAAGTAGGGGTATTTATAGGAAGAGAACCCTAGATTCACAAGCAATATCGATTTAGATATGACAAAACATATCAACATCTTTATCTACCTTAAATAAGTTATCCCCTATTCAAATTCAATATAGAAAAGGATAAATCTTTTACAACAAGGAAACAAAAATGCGCAATATCTACTCCACACACTACAAGAAAAAAGCGAAACAACAACGGTTAAAAAGTGTTGTTGTAGGGTATTTTGAAGTGTTGTTGTAAGTTGGTACTGAAAGACAACGGTTTTGAAACCGTTGTCGTTTCTAAAAAAGACAACGGGTTTAAAACTGTTGTCTTTTAAACCGTTGTCTTTTCTCCGACATAAAAAAAATTAAAATGGAGAAGCGGGGTATCGATCCCAGTACCTCTTGCATGATACGCGAGAGCTCTACCATCTAAACTAAATATACAAATTATATAATTTCTTTATAATTTATAATTATAATTATTAATGTAACTTTAATCTAAATCAAATAAACTAGCACATATTTGTTTTGTCATTTCATATTTTATAATTAGTCTAAAAATCGAGGTATTTTTTAAACACTTCATGTATTTTTTTGAATAATCATTTACAAATAGTTAATTCCTCTGAGTTATTAATTTAAAATTCACATACCCACATGTTTCAAAGGTATTTCAAACCTATGATCTTTTGGTTATCAGCAGGATGGTTTTACCAGGCACAATTATTATTGTAGTAGCTAGAAATATGGACAAAATCTTCTACCCTCTAATGGTGTTTTATTATATATTTAATTATCTCGTTTCCTAAATTTAGTTATTATTTTTACAAAAACAAATAAGTATAAAATAATATAGGGAAAACTATTAAATACACCAAATGTAACGTTTAATTCTTAAAAAATATTACAGAGTATTTTTATCAATTAAATAAGAATCAATAAAATAAGAAAAAGAATAACAACACTCAAATAACAACACACAAATGCAACAGTTGTCTTTTCGATAATAGACAACACGTAAACAACAACACTAGTGTAAAACTGTTGTCTTTTAGCGTATTTTTTAGCTACTGTTGTCTTTTCGATAATAGACAACACGTAAACAACAACACTTGTGTAAAACCGTTGTCTTTTAGCGTATTTTTTAGCAACTGTTTTCTTTTCGATAATAGACAACACGTAAACAACAACACTAGTGTAGAACCGTTGTCTTTTAGTGTATTATTCGACGAAAAGACAACACTTTTATTTACAACAACACTTTTTTAGTCTACGACAAAACTTTTCAATGAAAAATGTTGTCTTTTTAGTGTTGTTGTTCAATGTTTTTCTTGTAGTGACATCTATCAAATCGCAAAAGCATTGTGGACTCCCTGGATCTTTGCTGCTCGTGCGAGTGTGGTTTGATTATTTCGACACCTGGTGACTCGAGCACTTAGCCAAGTCGACCCAACTCCCATTCGTAGGAAATAGTTGTCTTCTTCAAATAAGGATAAATGTAGCTCTATCAAATTATTGGTCATTGAATCATCTTTTTAGACTTCTTTTAACCTGCAAATGGGCTCAAAATGGATACACCCATTTGGGGCACAACAACAATCCCATCTTTATCGAAATCAAGTTTGTTTTCATGAAGTTGAGTATTTCGTCAATTGGTGGACGACATTCCACATTCCCCCTATGATCAAACCGAGATGCGAGTAAGCAAACTGATAGAGGAATTTTGTACAACTCCTCTGTCGTATCGCCACCGAGAGCCAGATCGAAAGATCACCTAGCTCCTTTCTCCCCCAATTTCTGACGTGAAAGAGGAAATGAACAAAAACCCCCTTTTCTCGTATCAGCTAATGCAAATGCCTCGAACTAAAGAATATACTCAACGAGGTGGGGCTCCAAGTGCTTTTCACTGTAGGAGTGATCCCAAAAGGTTGTAGGTAGCGAGCTTGAACCTGCCGGCATAGGGATCCGTTTCATACTGTACGTGTATAGGTATGAAGAAATTCTATAGGTTGAATCCCCGAGGATCTGGAAGGGAGTGAGTTTCAGTATTGTTCCGAGATCAGTTCAAATGATCATAAGAATCGTATGATTTAAAGTCAAATCCTTAAGAGGATGACTATCATGATGCGTCATTCAGTGTTAAGCTCGTGCCCTTGAGATTCGAGATCCCCGAGTGCGTTAGTGATTCAAAATTTTCTTCAAATAAGGGTAGCCCCCATTTGTGAAGGTTTGGATCGTTATGCTCGAAACATACAAATGATGTTATGCATGCGTATATTTGTATACATATATGTGCATTCATTAATTTTAAGTAAATTTGTTCGAGATGAATTGAATCAGTTGGGAGAAGCTCGTACCATTTTGATTTTAGCAGGCTACTTGAGTTAGTTGAAATAACAAATCTTATTCTATTACATTGAAAAAAGAAATAACAAATCTTCAAAACAGGCCTCGGAACCCTCAATCGGATGAAAAATGCATTGGAGTGCCGCAACCAAGTCTAGTCAATCATCTTGGCTCAAGTTGACCGATGTGCTGGGTTGATATGAACCATGACGACCCATGTTGGTCAATATGCACGCGATATAGAAAACTAGGGTTTTCATCCATGTGGGTCGACTTGCTTGGCGCCGCCACCAGCCCTAGCCGCTAATCATCGGCTAGGCAGTGGAGCCCCACGCATATCGCACCACCACACGTCTTCGACACTGACAATTCGTGCCAGAATCACTACCGGTACGACATGCAAGATGACTGCGAGCAGTGGCCGTGCGATAGGCCTCGCGCTCCAGGAGATGTTCATGCCACCACCATCGTTGTTTCTACTGCTCTCGTTGCCTGGAAAGCAATGGGCTTCAGTCACCTATGTTCGTGCTACCGCCATAAATCATCCCCATTGTCGAAGATATTTAGAATTCATCAGAATCTTTGCAAGTAGGTGGCGTACCAGAGCTGCTTTGTGATTTCTCCTGAGACAGGGAAACTTTGTGCCACTCACACGCGCCTCTACTCGCCGTCGACCCCGATAGCCCCCATGGACCGAGTCACCCAAGATAGGGTTTCAAGATCTTGCAACCTCCACAGGCTACAACACCTCCATTGGCCACACGAAACTACGCTAAGGGAGGCCGCATACCAGCCGCAAAATGTGTGCAGGAGAGCACGCGAATTGCTATTGTTGTTGCACCGCCATCCAGCCTTTCCGATGGAATTCTCGCTGATGCCGCCATCCCGGCTTCCATCCCCAACCACCGGTCACCGCCATTGGCCCTCCGGTTGGGCACGACTGGACCATGAAGAATTCCTGCGTGCTGCTGCCGGCCACCATCAATCTTTGCAATCTTTTCCTTTGTTCTTCATGTTCTTCCTCGCGAACAATTAGAGATTTGAAAAATACAAAATAGATCTAATGTATTACAGTTTAATTCCTATCAAATCTAATCATAAATTTTTTCTCGTAATTTTTCAAAACAATTTAATCCAAACACGGATAGACCACCACGAATTAAGTTAATGGGTTGCTACGAGGAACAGAAAAACCAAAACCCATCAACAACAACAAACAAATCCATTCATGCATAAATCGAAAAATAATTTTTCCAATAGAGCCATGAAACGTAACTTGGCTCTGATACCGATTGTAGGGATTTTTGTTGACGTGAATCAAATCATAAAATCCAAATAAGTCGCATCGTTCATGGATGTTGAAAACAATTACAATTCAATAGAAAACTCCATGCATGCTCCTCTATGAATTTAGTGTGATAGTTTTAGGGTTTTCCTTTTGATCTGTAGAGTTTTGGACTTGAACCGAGTTGAATCCGAATCCGATTCCACCATGCATACAATTCGAATACATGGAAAAAGAATTAAATATATTGCAATTTTATCCAAGATTCAAATTGAAAAGGAATAGAGAAATCATTTTCTCCAGATCAGGTCTTCATATTTGTAATATTAGGGTTGAAAACCCTAACGGGCTCCCTAAACTAATTATGTTGGGCCAGGCCTGAAACCTGATTCAAATAATAAAGTGAGCCTATGAATTAATTAATTCCCATGTCCACAACCCATGAAGTAATTAATTAATTAATATTAATTCCTTCCACCAGAGAATTAATTCTCATGTACTTTATCACCACGTTATGAGAACGAATTGCATCGACTCGGTGAATCCCCATATTTAAGGTTACTCGACATTAATCAATAATTAGATCTTTTGGCAAGCTTCACATAATTAATTAATATCTTATTATCCTGAGTAGTACCACTCTAACATTATCCTACATGCTTGAACTTAATCAGCCTGCAGGACTTCATCATGATGAACCTTATTGAGCTCCTCAGCGATTGTCCCCATCCTATACGTCTTGGATATTGTATCTAACTCCAGTCATCAAAAAGTTCTAAACAAATTGTTGTCACCTAAGATGCGGATATACGAGCACGTTAATCAGGCTCTCCACCATGACAAGTCAAAGTGACATACAACCTGTGCATACTTATGAACCTTCGTTAGGATTTAGACTCGACCGAGTAACGAGATCTTGTTTCTTCTTAAGTCTGACAGAAGAACACATCTCACTGTGATCCTATCAATACGCAACCATGCGTACTAGCATATCAAGTGTTCAAGACAAATCACTTTTTTTTACTATGCTGCTTCCTATACCAACAAACTAATCTTGAACGTTGTCTCGATCGTTATAACAATGTTTATATCTCGCTATGTCAAACAATCCATACGATCTTCTGTGATCTCCTACATGTTGTATGATCTCCCTATTGACGAGATAAGAGAATTTCATTATTCATGCAAGTATGTTTGTTTTACAGATATGAGATAAGTCAAATGTATATTCATTGTAAAAAACGCTTTCAGTATACAAAACCTACCATTAACTTAAAGCAACCAATTTCCCAATAATCTTTTGTACATCCTTGATCGAGGTCGGTGGTCTAATTTCTTTGATGGCTTTGATTTGATTCAGATCGGCCCTCTTCGACTCACCACGTATATGGGAACATGCCTAAGGTTACTCAAAACAGGCATTTGGAAAGATTCAATCTCATGTTGAATCAGGCCAGGAACTCAAATGTCTCAGAATTGTGGGCGAGATGCACTTCCATGTCGGACGACTTGATGAGCAAATCATCAATGTAAAATTCCATGGTTTGACCGAGTAGTGGTTCGAACATCTTGTTCATCAATCGTTGGTAGGTTGATCCTGCATTTTTCAGGACGAAGGGAATCACTATGTTGCAGTAGAATCCCTGATCGGTCATGCATATTATTTTGCCCTGGTTTGGTGGATAAATTTGGATTTGATTGTTGCTCAAGAAAACATCTATGAAAGTTATCGCATAATATCCTATCATGGCATTAACTAGTCGGTCGATGTGAGGCAGTGGGAAGGGGTCTTTGAGACATGTTTTGATCTCGTCTGTATACTCCACCCAGACTTTATCTTCCCATTTTTCTTTTTAACTACGGCCATATTCGTGAGCCATTTAGGGTATTTGACTTTGCTAATGAAGCCGAATCTTAACAAATTCTTAACTTCCTGTACAATGGCTACATTCCTTTATGGGGCGAACCGTCTTCTTTATTTCCATACAATTTTGAATGACAGGTCGACCTACAAACAATGCAAAATGATGGATGGGCTAATTCCCAGTTCGTACGCGTGCTCGAATGTAAAATTAGTTTGCCTTTATCGAAGGTAAGAGTGATGAATTTGTATACTGAAAGCATCATGATAGGTATATTATGGACAAAGTTTTTGGTTAATATACTGATTATCATTGTTGTTGTATTTTCATCTCCTATTTGAATTAACAAGCATGTATTGCAAACAACTCTATTCTCTTATCACGTCAATAGGGAGATCATACGGTCTGTTGTACATCACAGAAAATTGTATGAATTGCTTGACCAAGAGAGACATAAATGGTTATCATAACAAAGATAGTCCTAGGATAGACTGTTGGTTTAAGCTGCAACACAGTCAATATTTAGAGGCTTATCTTGGTCAGTGGATGTGCATGTACGTTTGACACATATTATTAGGACCTCATTGATATCGATTCTTTTATCTGACATTAAAAGAATCTTGATCTCTATGGCTTGAAGATATTTAAAGCCTAATGAATGTTGAAGAGGTATACTTATAAGTTTATGTTTCACTTTTGAGATGCTATGGTGGAGAGTCTTAAATGTACTTGTACATTTTCATCTTGGGTGATTGTAGCTTGTGTATGACTTCTAGTTTTATAATTAGGTAACCATATCAAGTATAGGATGATGACATTCCCTAAGAAGCACAAAAGGTTCACTATGCTATAGTCTTGCAAGCTTAAGCGAAATGGTTGAGTGGTATGACTAAGGAATAAAAGATATTAATTAAGTTGTAGTCTTGTCAGAGCCTAAATTAATTAACGAATGTTTGTAACCTTAAATATGGGGATATACCGAGCCAATGTAACCCATTTCTCATAACGTGGTAACAAAGGGGGTAGTTCAATGTTGATTCCCTGCTGGCATGAATCAATATTAATTGATTAATTTTTTCTGGGTTGAATATGAGAATTAATTAATTTATAGGTTTTATTTTTTATTTGCAAACTGGTCCCTGGTCTGGCCTATAAAAAGCTCAAGCCCTTAAGAATCATAATTTTCCTATAAGTACCCCTACCTCAAGTCCTGAAATCATAAGTTCAGAAGTTGTTGATCAGCAGACCAGATTTGGGAGCTTATGTCGGCGACATTTATGAGAAGAGGGAAGGAAATTTTGATTTTCGATCAGTGCATTATCTGGAGGAAGTCTTCTGCATATATGCGGATATGAGCAAGGGATACATATCAGAAAATCGGATTGGGAGGATGATTTTTCTGCTCTTTTTTAAAGTTATCAATTTTATTTAATTAAATATAGAGATTTGATTCTGATTATTTCAGGTTTGAATCGAATTGCACATGAAATATTTATGGACTAATCCCTATGCAACAAGTCACAGATAATTCCATTTAGGTATTGCGCATAACTTTCTTTTGCATTCAATAGAAGCATGTTAGGTTTTAATCTTACAAATATCAATTATTTTTGGCATCCAATAATTGGTCTTCGGCAAAAGTATTTAAGCAATTCAATTGTAAAATAATAATCCCTTCAGATGGTATTAAAGTCAGGTTCAAATTGTTGGCTCTATCAGTAGAAATAATATTACTTATGATTTGCATGATTCTTATTATTGAATTGCAATAGATGGTTTTATTATAATCCTCGTGCATTCTTAGGTTCATTTGCTACTTTATAAGGATTCATTTTTTAGCCCACGAGATAAATCTTTGGTTAGATTTATTTTAATTGATGTAATAAGATATATTGTACTTTCTTATGTAATTTCCTAGTGGCGCATGGAGATGTGGCGGCGGAAGAACGACACACATAGCCAGGCCGCGGACCTTGCAGCATGACCAGTCGACCCCAGTGCGGTGGTGACAGAGCACCGATGTAGGAGGCAACAACGGCTGACCTGCGGTATGGGTCGGCAATATGCGTGTTCTTGGCAGAACCCTAGCGGTTCACACCTGCGAGTGCAATGCACGACGGCGCTATTATGTGTGATGGCAGGCAAGCATCTAGTGCAACTCTTGTCGACGGTGAGGACGGCAGATGCTCTCGTCAATAAGTTGTGGCAGAACCCTTGGGTTTGCGCCTGTGCAATCGTATATAGTGACCTGGGATAATGGGTGGTGCGAGATGTGCGGCCACTATGGATTTGATTGTACAGCCCTCCCTTGGCGACAACGGGCGATGACTGTCTCCAAGCGAGCAGGCGATGCTGGCGAGGATGATGGAAAGTGGTGGAAATCTTGTGGAGGCGGCTGGATGCGGACTGCAGCCTGCAAAAGCTCGTGCGGCTGGCCTGCAGTGACTGGTTTGTGGTAGTTCGTCTCGCCATGTACGTGTGGACATGGGTTCATGGTGTGTACTCGGGCCCAGTTGTCCAATAATCCAAGCCCAATTGTTTCTTGAGGCCTAGTTCAAAACATTAGATATAGAAACCTGCAAGTGGGAGTCCAATTGAAGATTTATATTATAATTTAAATTTGTGATAGTTATAAATTAGTTTTTATAGAAACCTGCAAGTGAGGCCACAATGATTGTTTTTTTTTTGTGCTCTCCTATGATTTAATGTTTTATTATATGCGCTGCAGCGAAGCATATGTAGATAATAGGAGCATGTTTACTGCTTTGTTATTCACTATTTTCAAGCATCCTTGTTTGATTTATTTGATGAATTAAATTATAACTATAAATTCAGAATTCAAGCTTGTACGATGGAGTTTTAACAATGTTATTGGTTATAGCAAACATGAAATAATATGTGAGCAAACAATAAATGATCAAACTTTATGAATCTAATTTACTAGGTGCTTTTAAGACCTCCACAAAGCGATCTCTTATTGGAAGTGGATAAATCAATAAGTAAATGTCTACATGTCTAGCTTGCTTATTTTATTATTCATAAGTTCTAATAGATGAGATATCTTAAAACAAACATTTAATTCATGTGAGTAGTGCGAGCTTATGCATAAACGTTTACATGTGTAGCTTGCGTATTTGGTTTTTCACTAGTACTCTAGGATTGAATTAAATGTGACAACTGTATCACAAAGATCATGTGTCATGGATTTAGTGTGTATGACAATTGAATTTTAATAATATAGCTTGGCCTTGTGGTTCGTTTTCTTAGATATTATCAAGAGTATAACTCATTTGTGATGTCCCTGCTCAGTAAGATAACATGGTCTTAGTTTATCTCCAATTATTTATTCCATTTGTCTAAGGTAACTAACATGGATTGGAAATAAAGTACTAGAATTGAAAGATGCAGTCTGGTTGGGTGTTTTGTTGTAAACGTCCATATGTGTGGCTTACAATAAAATTACTTGTATTATTGGAGGAAACAGTTGTATTGTTTTTATCATAAGGTTACAGTTCTTGATTGTTTCAAAAGTTTACGATTGTGTTTTATTTATGTTAATTATTTTTCAGACATGTCTATATCCCACGTGATCAATATCTTATTCCTGAACCCATTGTCTGGTCCAAATTTTCCTAAATAGACATAATGGCTTGAGTATATTCTCTTCTTTGAGGATCATGCGCATATACTTTAGATGGATCCATAGGTTCCTCGGTATGATGAGGTCTCTAAACTTGAGCAAGAGTTCCATGACAGATGGGTAACATCTGATAATTTTGCTTACACTGGCATCATGAACAGCCTGCCTAGAGAATTGAAAGTCAATTACATAAGCTTTTGGCGTACTGTTGAGATCTGGAGAGATCTTGTAGCAATATATGGGGAAGTGGAGCAAACAATCAGTTATAATCTCGTGAAAGATATTGTTTGCAAGAGTATGATAGAGGGAAGTTCGGTGAGACTACATGTAATGATCATGATTAATATCATGACTAAATACATATGGAGAGGTTGATGTATTGATGCTTCGGATGCAAAAAATATCACCATGAACTCTCTTCCTGAATCTTTTGATGACTTCATAAAGACTTTTGCTAGAAGTCGATAGTACACTCCGGATGAGTTACTCAGAAGTCTAATGGCGGAGCAATGTGATACAAAATCATGTGAATTAACTACTGATTTAGTTGCATTTTATAATATAGTTGCTAAAACTAATGACATTATTAGTAAGTTAGAAGAAGATAAATAGTCTAGAGTTATTACAAAGAAGTATAAACGCAAAAGAAGCAGAAGAGTAAATTGCCCGGTGTCTAATGCTAAGGGACATGGTATGCCTTGTGCATGTGTAACAGAAACATATTTAGCATCAGTTTCTACTCATTCATGGGTAGTGGATACTAAAGCTACTGGTCATGTTTGCTACACTTTGTAGGGGTACGTGCAGACTACACAACTAAATCATGATGCGGTGACCATCTCCTTAGGTAGCGTGGAGAAAGTCTCAGCAGTAGCCATTGGAGATTATTATTTATGCTTTGAAAACAATATTTTGATCTTGAGAGTTTCTTTGTTAGTGTCAGTTTTTACGTGGAACTTAACTTAAAATTCCAAGTTATTTAATGATAGATATTCAGTTAATTTTGAGAGTGATGTTTCTAGCATTGGTAATAACAGTGTTATCTGTCATGGAATGCTAATTGATTTTCTCTATATCATAAATTGTTTGCATAAATCATTACATGAATGTTGCATCTAACTCATCCAATAATAATAATCATTTGAACAGAAAGTTTTCTTCTTCTGATGAGGATCAAACATATCTCTGGCACTTGAGACTCGGTCATATCAGTTTAAAGAGGATCAAGCGACTAGCAGATGATGGGATCTTGGACTCTGTCCGAGTAATACCTCATCAAGTCTATGAATCTTTTATAGAGGGAAAGATGATGACCAAGGCCATTTAAGGCAAGTGAGGCTTGAGCAGAAGGTGTGTTAGAATTTATCCACTCTGATTTATGTAGACCTATGTCTACGCAACCTCGTGAAGGGTATAAGTACTTTGTTTCTTTTTATTGACGATTACTCAAGTCTTGGATATGTCTATTTGCTTCACTAAAAATTTGAATGCTTTGAGAAATTCAAAGAATTCAAGGCCAAAGTAGAGAAGAAGCTAAGTAAGACAATCAAGACACTGCGGCTGATCATAGTGGAGAGTACCTCAATAACGAGTTCTTACATTATCTGTCAGATAATGGGATTACATCCCAATGAACTGCATCAGACACACCTCAGTCGAATGGTGTAGAAGAAAGAAGAAATAAGACTCTTCTAAAAATGGTTAGGTAAATGATGAGTTATGCAAGCTTGCATGTTTCGTTTTTAGGGCTATGCCTTAGAAACAGCGGCGTTCCTGCTTAACCTGGTATATCCTAAATCAGCTCCTAAAACTCCTTTGGAACTCTGGTTTGGGCAAAAACTCAGTATAACCAGAATAAGAGTTTAGGGTTGTCCAGCCCATGTGCTGACAAATGAACCTGATAAGTTAGAAAGTAGGTGTAAGCCAATGTTGTTTGTAGGATACCCCAGACAAATGAAAGGTGGTTACATTTACAGTCCTGATGATCATAAAGTCATTGTCAGTACCAATGAAAGATTTTTAGAGGACAAATATGTAAGAAACCATAAATCTAAGAGTGACATTATTCTCCATGACTTGGGGAAAATGAAGCGATTTCATCAATAAAGCCCTGAGTTGAGGTAGATTCACCTAGTACTGGTGAGGGACTACCAACATGGCCACCAGTGCAAGGTGTAGAACCACAAGGTACTGCCCTGCCGACTTACATAGCTCAGATGCCACGTCGCATGGGGAGGATTGTTAGACAACTAGAAAATGGACTGGATGATACCGATCCATGGACATATGATGATGCCATATTTGACAAAGATGCAAACAAATGGATGTGTACCAGAAAATTTAGCTGCCAGATGGTCCTCGAGCCATAGGTTGCAAGTGGGTATTCAAGAGAAAGAAATGAGCGAGTGGACAAATAACAACTTTTAAAGATAGGTTGGTGGTAAAGTGTTATAGTCAGAAAGATGGGATATGCTATGACGAGTCTTACTCACCGGTAAGCATGCACAAATCAATTGAGAGACTCCTTGCCATAGCATCACATATGTACCTAGAAATCTGGTAGATGGATGTCAAAACTATGTTTCTAAAAGGGTGCCTTGAAGAATATCATAACATCTATATGAAATAGCTAGAAAGATTTGTGTAGAACAACAAATAACATCTTGTATAGAAGCTTAATAAGTCCAAGTATGGATAAAAGCAAGCTTCTTGGTCATGGAACTTATGCTTTGATGACGTGATTAAGTCTTATAGATTTTCACATTGTTCAAATGAGAGTTGTGTGTACCGATTGTGTTTCAACGGTAGAGTGGTATTTTTTGCACTTTACGTAGATGATATTCTCCTACTTGGCAACAATGTTGAGGTATTATCATTTATAGAAGGGTGGTTATTCGAACAGTTCCACATGAAGGATCTTGGAGAAGTGGGATACATCCTCGGTATTAAAATCTTGCGAGATCGCAAGAAGAGGATGTTGGCATTATCTCAAGCTTCATATGTAGATACTGTGATTGCTCATTTTAGCATGCAAAAAGCCAAGAAATGCTTATTACCTTTCAGACATGGCATTTATCTTTCTATGGATTCGTGTCTGGTGACACAAAAGGAGAGAGATAAAATGAGTAAGGTTGTGTATGCTTCCGCAATTGGAAGTCTCATTTATGTTATACTATGCATAAGACCAGATATTTGCTTTACCATTGGCATGGTAGCTAGATATCAGTCTAACACTGGATAGGCATACTGGATTACGGTAAAGCATATCCTAAAATACATATTCGGATTTCCAGGAAGATTAGGACGAGAAGAAATCTACTTCTGGATATGTGTTTACTTTAGGAGGTGGAGCTATATCATGGAACAATGCAAAAGAAGAAATGCA
>JAPKLW010000227.1:399915-428642 GCA_026898455.1 Plectranthus barbatus
CGTAAACGTCTACGAGTGTAGCTTGCGGTGGGAACTCTTGGGAAATTAGTGGAAAGCATTTGTATTTGATTTAATAAAAGATTTTCAATGCATTTGTTTTCGAAGTTCTACATGTATGTTCTTATTTAAGATTTTTATTGTTTCGGATATGTCTATGTCTAGTGTTATCAATATTCTCGCACAAAATTCTCTAATTGGTCCAAACTTCCTGGAATGGAAAAGCAACCTTGAATACATCCTGATTGCGGAAGAACACATGTTCGTTCTACAAGTACTTTGTCCTATAAGTGCCCACTACTGAATCCTCGCAAGAGGAAGTAGACTATTACAACGAATGTGAGAGCACGTAGTCTCCATGACTTACCTCATGGATGAGCTAACTGTGCACAGTGGAGGTATCGACGCTGAGGCTAAGGTCGATGTCATACTGAACTCTCTACCCAAATCCTTTGAGAGTTTCAGACTGATTGTTGTCATGAACAAGAAGGAGTATACTCTTAACGAGTTGCTCAATGACTTGATGGCAGCGAAATTGGTTATGAATCCTTAGAAGGCTGCCTTAGCTACTTCTAGTAATCACTCTGCTGTATCGAAAGGTATGAAGCCGAAAAGAGCGATTAAGAAGAAGGCTGGATAGGTATCTGCGAAGGACGTGGGAGCTGTTAAATAAGCCTATGGTGGAAAATTCGAGGGACAAGTGTTTTCAGGTGTGGTAAGAAAGGACATTGGAGGAAAGATTGTCAGGCCCACAAGGCTAGACAGGGTATACCATTTTCATGTATAACTGAAGCATGATTAGAGTGCGACATTGCTCTTCCAAGAGCTATAAGCACTGACTTGTTGATCATGTTGTTATACTTTGCAGGGGACCGTGCCGACAAGGCTGGTAAGTGATGGCAAGAAGATACCAAGCCGGGTGAAGGCAACGTTTTATGACAGAGCTTCATGAAGTTTTCTTTTCTTCAAGTTTTGATGAATTAAGTACATTTAAGAGTTTTCTTTTGTGGGCCGTGTTAATCGGCAGGACAAAATTTATCAACTTTTTATGGATATTTGTTATTTATGATTTCAGTCATTGGTGATAACAATGTTATCCATTATAAGATGTTGATTTGCACTCTTTATGTTACTTCAATCAAACATGTCCTTAAGTATTGCATGTAATTCATCCGTAATTGATAATCCTAGAAAGAGAAAACTTACTTCTTCTGTTGAGGATCTTACATATCTCTGGCAGTTGAGACTGGGTCACATCAGCTTGAAGCGGATTCAGCGACTTGCAGATGACGGTACATTGGACTTAGTCCGGGCTGTACCCTATCAAGTCTGCGAATCCTGCATCAAGGGCAAGATGTCAACTAGGCCTTTCAAGGCTAGTCAGTCTCAAGCAGAAGAAGTGTTGGAATTGATCCATTCTATCTTATGTGGACCGACGTCAACGCAGGCTCGTGGAGGGTACGAGTACTTCGTCACTTTCACTAACAATTACTCAAAGTACGGATACGTTTACCTGCTTCGCTACAAGTCTGAATGCTTTAAGAAATTCAAAGAGTTCAAGGCTGAGGTAGAAAAGACGGTCGGGAAAACTATCAAGTTGCTGCGATCTGACCGTGGTAGTGAATACCTCGGTAACGAATTCCTGCAATATTTGTCAGATATAGGGATTACATCCCAGTGGACTGCACTGGGTACTCCCCTGCAAAATGGTGTAGCTGAAAGAAGAAATAGGACTCTTCTAGAGATGGTAAGATCAATGATGAGTTATGCAAACTTACCAATTTTGTTTTAGGGCTACGCATTGGAAACAACAGCTTACGTGTTAAATGTGGTGCCTTCTAAATCAGTTCCTAAGACGCCTTCTGAGCTCTTCCTTGGTCGCAAACCTAGTTTGTGAAAGTTTAGAGTATGGGGCAATCCGGCACACGTACTGTCGAAGGAACTTAACGAGTTAGAAATAAGGTCAAAAGTAATGTTGTTCATAGGGTATCCCAGGCAAACAAAAGGTGGTTACTTTTACTGTCCTGAGAGTCAGAAAGTCGTTGTTAGCACCAATGCTAGATTCTTGGAGGACGAGTATGTGAGTAATCACAAGTCAAGGAGTGATATCGTTATTCAAGAAATTGAAAACAATAATGCGATTCCAAGGGAAGGGGAATGTGTAGATGTGGGTGCACCTGTGAGAGGTACAACACCACAGACACGTTCTTCAGTGCAAGGTGCAGAACCACAAGATACTGAACCTACTACTGACACAACACCAATGCCTCATCGTAGTGGGAGAGTTATTTTCCAACAGGAAAGGTACATGATCGTGGGTGAGTCTTCGGACTTGAGCCTGGAAGACGGACATGAGAACTCTGATCCACTGACTTACGAAGAGGCAGTGCAGTAAAAGGATGTTGAAAAATAGCGTGTCGCCATGGATTCCAAAATTGAATCCATAACTGCTATGGATGTATGCCATAGGGTGCAAATGGGTATACAAGAGAAAGAAAGGAGCGGATGGAAAGATCACGACTTTTAAAGCCAGGCTGGTGGCAAAGGGTTATAGTAAAAAAGAGGGAATTGACTATGACGAAACCTTTTCACCCGTAGTCATGCTCAAATCCATCCGGATACTCCTTGCCATAGCTGCGCATATGGACCTCGAGATCTGGCAGATGGATGTCAAAACCACTTTTCTAAACGGTTACCTTGAAGAAGGTAGGGACATCTATATGCAGCAACCCGAGGGTTACATACGCAAGGGCGAAGAACATCTTTTCTGGAAGCTTAGGAAGTCCTTGTATGGGCTTAAGCAAGCTTCGAGGTCGTGGAACTTACATTTCAACAATGTGATTAAATCCTATGGATTTGCACAGTTAGAAAATGAAAGTTGTGTTTCACGACTTTGTGTCAGTGGGAGCATGATTTTCCTTGCACTATACGTTGATGATATACTCCTATTTGGAAACAACGAGGGAGTGATATCGAAAATCAAGGTTTGTTTATCCGAACAGTTCCAAATAAAGTATTTGGGATAAGCTGGCTACATTCTTGGGATTAAGGTCTTACGAGATCATAAGAGAAGAATGTTGAGCTTATCCCAGGCATCCTATGTGGATACTGTGATAGCCCGGTTCTGCATGCAACTCGCCAAGAAAGGCTTGCTACCTTTCAGACATGGCGTTCATCTTTCTAGTGGGCAGTGTCCTAAGACACAGCGGGAGAAAGATGAGATGAGTCTTGTAACATACGCTTCGGCAGTGGGTAGCCTCATGTATGCAATGCTGTGTACCAGGCCAGATATCTGTTATGTCGTTGGCATGGTAGCAAGAAATCAGTCTAACCCTGGACAGGCGCATTGGACTACGGTAAAGCACATCCTCAAGTATTTGAAGAGAACTAGGAATTACTGCCTAGTTTATCAAAGTGGGGATTTGTGCCCTGTGGGTCATACAGACTCGGATTTCCAAGGGGATCAGGATGAGAAGAAATCGACCTCAGGATATGTGTTTACCCTGGGAGGTGGAGCTGTATCTTGGAGGAGCTCAAAGCAGAAATACATTGATGACTCCACCATGGAGGCGGAATATGTCGCCGCCTCCGATGCCTCGAAAGAGGGGTATGGCTCAGGAACTACCTTTTAGAGTTGGGCGTGATTCCGAGTTTGCCGAGGAGCAGCACAATTTATTGTGATAACTCTGGTGTAGTGGCTAACTCAAAGGAACCGCAGTCTCACAGGGCAAGCAAACACATAGAGAGAAAGTACCATATCATACGAGAAATTATATCGAGAGGTGATGTGCTACTCAAGAATTTTGACACTAAGGACAACCTTGCTGATCCATTTACAAAGAGTTTTTCGCAGAAAGTTTACGAAAGACATATTTGTGAGCTGGGTCTGAGGTGGATGCCGACCACTGACAGTGGATAAAGAGATAGCAGGCTAGATAGACTGACTGTATACTCTGTAATAGCTTAGTTATGCTTTGAGTATAAGCAGGAGATTGATGGGTTTTGTATACTGAAAGCATTAATTATAATGAGTATACAACGGTTTATTTATCCTATCTGTCAAACAATCTTACATGTATGTAACAATGGTATCCTCTTGTCTTACCGATAAGGACGAACATACGGCGTGTAGTAGATCGCACAAGACAGTATGATCACATGACCTAGTGGGACATAAACCAAATCATAGCCAAGATAGCGTATGCGGATACGTTTGTCCGGATAGCTGCGGCATTGTCGGAATAAATATTCTATCTTGGTTACTTGTCATGCTGGTACACAAGGGTGGCCTATTGATGGACCGCAGTGAGATGTATTCGACTGTCTGACATCAGCGAATACAAGATCTCGATATTGATTGAATCCAAAACCCTAACGAAGGTTCAGGGGTTTGCACGGGTTGACTGTTGCTTTGACTTGCCATGGTGGAGAGCCTGAGAAACGTGCTCGTATATCCGCATCTTGGGTAACAATTGTTCGTGTAGTACCGCCTGAGACTGGGTTTAGGTAACCATATCCGAGTAATAGGATGGGGACATTCCCTGAGGAGCTCAATGACATTCATCGTGTTAAAGTCCTGCAGGCTGATTAAGTTCAGACACGAGTGATAAGGTTTGAGTGGTACTACTCAGGAATAATAAGATATTAATTAATTGTAGTTAGAGCTTGTCAGAAGCTCGAATTAATTAATGAATGTCCGGTAACCTTAAATATGGGGATTCTCAATTAATGCAGCTCGTTCTCATAATGTGGTAATAAAGGGGTAGGTCAGTATTAATTATGTGGTGAAAAAGAATTAATATTAATTAATTAATTGTGTCCTGGGTTGTGGACATGGGAATTAATTAATTTATAGGCCCACTTTATTATTTGCATTAGGTCCCAGGTCTGGCCCAAGTAATATATGCTGAATGGAGCCCAGTAGCCCATTAGGGATAAAACCTTAGGTCTATAAATAGACCCATCTCTCTCTAAAACCCTAGACACCTTGATCATAATTCAAATTAGTCAAAACCCTAGGGAGAGAGAGAGTTGGGCGGCGCCAACTGTAGAGGGAGGAAAAAGATTTTTCGCCTCTGGCCTACAACACAGATCTGTGTAATCCTCACCAGTAGCAGATCTGAACAGCATTGGGACACAACCCTGAAGATCTAATCTGGAGAATAGATTTCTTCTTTTCTTTTCTGTTTTAATTAAATCTTGAAGTTAGAATCTATCTAATTTTTGTTTCCGCAGATTTAATTAATATCGCGTGGTTGATTCAAGTTTGGAATTCAAACGCGAAAGATCGTTTCAGAATCTACGGAGTTCAGGTATATTCTGCAATCCACAATTCGAATTAAATTTATAGGAGCATGCTAGTATTTTATTGTGAATTGTTGTTGTATGCAATATCCATAAATCGATCCAGTTCAGTAGGATTTTGTGATTCGGTTAACAAGAAATCCCTACACTACGGAGGTGTCGAAAGAGGCCTTAGTCAACCAGCTTCTGGATTTCTCAAAGGAAATCCCCACACTCTATAGTTTTGTGTCCATACCCTTGGTGGAATGTGCAGTATTATTCCAATAACTTTTGGATCATATGGCCCAATGTTCTCGAGGGCCACTTCATTTGATCGTCCAGCTTCATCATCTCTTGAATCGTCACCATGGGGTTTGCCCTTGAAGGGATTCGTGAATTGAATCACGAAGTCCGTTTGCCAAGGATCGTTAATTGGAATATAAAAAATAAATTGCTATGCCTATGATTAATCCTAGCATGCTCTTATTGAATATGCAAAAGGGGGTTTATGCGGAATACCTGGATTGCGAAATCCTGAAGAACGAGTGCGCGAAGATTCCTCTTGATCTTTCCCACGCACAAGGATTTAATTCCTAACAGATTGAGGAAATAAATCTTATGAAAATAAGATAATTATTTTCGAATAAACAAGGAGAGAGAGAAGAGAGAAAATCCTCCTCGTTTCTCAGATTCCTTGCCCGGTTGAGAAGCAGAATTTCCTCCTCGTTTCTCAGATCTAGTCGATCACCACAACTCCCAAAACCTGGTTTGCTGTGTGCAACTTATGATCATGTGGTGTGTTGAGATCTGAGGAACTAAGGCCTATTTATAGGAAAATACTGGACTTCTATTGGGCTTGAGTTTCATGGGCCAGACTAGGGACCAGAATGCAAATAGTAAATGAGGCCTATCAATTAATTAATTCCCATATTCAACCCAAAATATAATTAATTAATTAATATTGATTCATTCCTCCAGAGAATCAATATTGTCCTACCTATTTGCTACCACGTTTTGAGGTACGGGTTGCATGGGCTCGGTATATCCCCACATTTAAGGTTACAAACATTCGTTAATTAATTTAAGCTCTGACAAGCTATTTAATTAATTAACATCTTATATTCCTGAATCAATCCACTCAAACCTTTTCACTTATGCTTGAACTTAATCAGCCTGCAGGACTTTAGCATAACGAACCTTTTAAGTTGTTCATGGAATGTCACCATCCTATGCTGGATGTGGTTACCTAGTTCCAGTACCAGACAGTCATACACAAACTGCTATGGTGGAGTTCGCAATGCACTTCTTTTTTGCACTCCTCCATGATATGGCCCCACCTCCCAATGTAAATACATAGCCAAAGGTGGACTTCTTTTCATCTTGGTCTGCCTGGAAATCCGAATCATTATAACCCACAGGGCACAACACCTCACACTGATATACGGGACAGTAGTCTCTAGTCCTTTTCAGGTATTTGAGTATGTGCTTTACCGCGGTCCAATGCGCCTGTCCAGGATTAGACTGGTATCTCGCTACCATGCCTACAACAAAGCAGATATCTGGCCTCGTACATAGCATTACATACATGAGGCTCCCCACGGCTGATGCATACGGCACGTTCCTCATTTCATCTTTCTCCCTTTGTGTCACCGGACACTGATCCTTGGAAAGATATATGCCATGTCTGAAGGGTAACAAACCTTTCTTGGTAGTTTGCATGCTAAAACGGGCAATCACAGTATCCACATATGATCCTTGAGACAAGGTCAACATCCTCTTATTGCGATCCCGCAATACTCTTACTCCTAGGATGTATCCTGTCTCCCCAAGGTCCTTCATATGAAACTGCTCGGATAACCACCCCTTTATGCACGACAATACTTCCACATTGTCGCCAAATAGGAGAATATCATCTACATAAAGTGCAAGGAACACCACGCTTCCGCTGACACATAGACGGTACACGCAACTCTCGTTTGAGCATTGTGAAAATCTATAGGATTTAATTACTTCATTAAAACGTAGATTCCATGACCGTGAAGCTTGTTTAAGTCCATACAGCGACTTCCTTAGCTTCCAGACCAAATGTTCTTCGCCTTTCTGCACATAACCTTCTGGCTGTTGCATATAGATGTCCCTACCTTCTTCAAGGTACCCGTTTAGAAATGCGGTTTTGACATCTATTTGCCAGATTTCTAGGTCCTTATGTGCTGCTATGGCTAGGAGTATACGAATAGACTTAAGCATGGCTACCGGTGATAAGGTCTCGTCATAGTCTACACCTTCTTTCTCACTATAACCCTTCACCACCAGCCTTGCTTTGAAAGCTGTAATTTCACCATTCGCTCCTTTCTTTCTTTTGTATACCCATTTGCACCCTATGGCTCGACAGCCATCTGGAAAATCAGTTTTCTGGTATACATCCATAGCCGTAATGGATTCTAGTTCTGAATCCATGGCGATCAGCCATTTGTCTGCATCTTTATCAGATACCGCCTTGTCATATGTCCAGGGATCAGTATCATCCAGTCCGTTTTTCGGGATCAAGTCAGAAGACTCTCCCACGAACATGTACCTTTCGTGTTGGTGGATAACCCTCCCACTGCGACGAGGCATCTGAACCGTGTCAGTAGTTAGCACAGTACGCGTTAGTCCCATACCTTGCATTAGTGGCAGTGTTGATATAGCCTCACCTGTTACAGGTGGATTTACCATTACACTGGGCTTTCCTGATGGAATTGCTTCCTTGTCCTCGAGCTCGTGGAGGACAATTTCACTCTCGGATCTGTGGTTTATTACATATTCGTCCTCCAAGAATCTTGCGTTGGTACTGACAACGACTTTCTGATTCTCGGGACAATAGAAATAACCACCTTTCATTTGCCTAGGATATCCTACAAACAGCATCAGCTTACACCTACTTTCTAACTTATCAGGTTCCTTTGTCAGCACATATGCTGGACAACCCCAAACCCTCACTTTGTTCAAACTTGGCTTTCGCTCATACCAGAGTTCTAGAGGTGTTTTAGGAACTGATTTAGAATGTACCAGGTTAAGCAAGTAGGCCGCTGTCTCCAAGGCATATCCCCAAAACGAAATCGGCAAGCTTGCATAACTCATCATCGACCTGACCATTTCCAAGAGAGTTATATTTTTTCTTTACACTACACCATTTTGTTGAGGGGTTCCTGGTGCAGTCCACTGGGATGTAATCCCGTTGTCTGACAAGTACTACAAGAACTCGTTACTGAGCTATTCTCCACCACGATCTGATTGTAGTGTCTTGATAGTCTTACCTAGCTTCTTTTCTACCTCGGTCCTAAATTCTTTGAATTTCTCAAAGCATTCAGACTTATGGCGAAGCAAATAGACATATCGAAATCTTGAGTAATCGTCAATGAATGTGGCGAAGTACTCATAACCTCCACGAGCTTGCGTGGACATTGGTCCACATAAGTCAGAGTGGATCAATTCCAACACATCCTCTGCTCGAGACTGACTTGCATTAAAAGGCCTGGTCGTTATCTTTCCCTCTATACAGGATTCACAGATTTGATGCGGTACCACTTGAAAAGAATCCAAGAGCCCATCGCATGCTAATCTCTTAATCCTCTTTAGATTGATGTGACCTAGTCTCAAGTGCCAGAGATATGTTTGATCCTCATCGGAAGAAAACTTTCTCTTTAAATGATTATTATTATTGGATGAGTTTGCAACATTCACGGAAGATTTATGCATACAATCAATGATATAGAGAGAGTCATTCAGTTTACCATGACATATAACACCGTTATTACCAATGATAGAAACTCCACTATCAAAAACAACTGAATATCCATCATTAAATAACTTGGAAACTGAAATTAAGTTCCGCCGGAAAACCAGCACATATAAAACATCTCTCAAAATCAAAACATTGTTTTCAAAGCATAAAGTAAAATCTCCAATGGCTACTACTGAGACTCGCTCTCCGCTGTCCATTGAGATGGTAATCTCGTCATGCTTCAGCTGCCTTGTCGGCCTGAACCCCTGCAAAGTATAACAAACATGATCAGTAGCTCCAGTATCCACTACCCAAGAATGGGTAGAAAATGATGCTAAACATGTTTTTGTTATAAATGCACATGACGTACCTAGTCTACCCGTGCCAAGCACTAGATAATCTACTTCACTTCGCTTGCGTTTGCATGGCCTGATGACATCTTCTGCTAGATCAACTTCATCTAACATTTTAAGCATTTCCTTTGCTTTAGCAACTATCTTGTCAAAAGCTGACAAAGTTGGAGCAAATTACAATGTTCTAAGGTCAGATTCCTCTCGCATCAGGGCTGAGAGTAACTCAGGAAGAGTAAACTCGCGCCTGGTACCGAGGGACTTGATGAAGTTATCATAAGAATCAGACAGAGAGTGCAGGACAATATTAATTTATGCCCGCTTACTGACTTGTCCACCTCTCTTTCTGTACTTTCTCATAATCCTCATCATACTGACGAAGTGCAGAAGCAACGAACTCCCATCAGTCATCCTCTTGCAGACCAGGTCCTCCACAAGATTATAACTGACAGTTCGTCTCACCTTCCCATAAATTTTGACAAGGTCCCTCCATATCTCAACAGCAGTTCGGAACTTCTTGTACTTGAGTTTTAATTCTCTAGATAGATTGTTCATGATGAGTCTTCGGGCAAACTCATCAGAAGCTACCCATCTTTCATAGAACACTCGCTCATAACCAGTACAGTTCCAATATTTAGGAGTTAGAGGGTCCATGTAAAGTACATGGGCATGTTTTGCAGTGTAGAGTATTTCCATGAAGCATAACTTCCACTCAGGGAAATTCGGACCAGTTAAAGGGTTTGTTATTAAGAGGTTGACAACGTGAGCAATAGACATGTCTGAAAACAACAAATTAAAGCAGAAATTAAAACATAGTCGCAAACAATTGAAAAAATTAAATATTGAAACCTTATGATAAAGCAATATTAATGTTTCCTCCAATTTGCCTAAGTATTACTATTGCAAGCCACACATGTGGACGTTTACAACAAAACACTTAACCAGACTGCATCTTTCGATTCCAGTCCTTTAATTCCAATCCATGCCCGGGTTCCTTAGACAAATGGAATTAATAATTGGAGACTAACTTAAGACCATATTATCCTACTGAGCAGGGACATCACAAATGAGTTATACTCTGGATAATATCTAAGCTAGCTTACCATCAAAGTCAACCCTCCCATATAAGGATCTATTAGAACACACATGATCCCTATAATAAGGCTGTCTCATTTAATTCAATCCCTAGAGAACTTATGAAAATTCAATACGCAAACTACACATGTAGACGTTTACGCATGAACTCCCACTTCTCACATTGTTTTAAAAAATCCTATCTATTAGAACTTATGAATAATAAATTAAGTAAGCTACACATGTAGACGTTTACCTAATAAATTACCCACTTGTTCAATTGCACAAATTATTTTATGTAGCCATAATTATAACATTGCTAAAATTCTATCATGCATAGCATGAACCCCGAATTTATAGTTATAATTAATTATACAAAATAAATCACATAGCATGCTTTAAAGCTGTAAATAAAAGCATTAAATGTGCTCCTATTATCTACAACATGCTTATATGTTGCGCAATTAAATTAAACACATATATCATGCGAAGACAAATAATAAAACAAATAAAAAATGTCCTCGTGGCCTTATGACACAAAATAAAAATAATTCTAACTGTTACAAGTTGAAATTAATTATACAGATCTTCGACTGGGCTCCCACTACTTGGACTGTGATCTGAATTTATTTTCTGAATCTGGGCCTCCAAGATTTGATCCATCAGAAAATTGGACAAGTAGGCCAGTTAACCAAATCGTAGGCCTAGGCACACATTGCAAGCCCAATAGCCCGCGAGAACTTGGCCCGATGAGCCACCACCGGTAAACCACTGCCGCCGGCGACTCGCCGCCGCCGTGACGGGTCTCGGAATCGCGCAACAGCCATGCACATACGTGCATGGTTGCAGCCCACGATACCGCCTCCTCTGGCCGTTCCCTGTTTCTCCTGCCGCCGCCCCGGCTTGCCACGACCTTTGCCCGAACCGCCGTTTACCATCTTCTCCGCCGTCGGCTACCACGACTCGCCGGAAAAAGCGCAGGGAGCACGACGCGAGAGAGGCACGCGCAGCATGGAAACCCTAGGGTTTGCGATAACCCGCGCGCACGAGCCACCCCATCAGACCGCCCCCAGCCCGCGCCTCCAGCCGCTAGCCGCAGCCGTCACCACCTGGCTCCCGCCGACGCCGACCGAGGGAGGGAGGAACGCCGCCGGCCTCGCGCGCAGGGCCGCGCAGGTCTGCCATGCGCGCGCGCACCTCGCGCCATTGCCAGGCCAACGCCGTCCCCGGCCTCCTGCTGCTCCGCCCCCGCGTCGCCGGTCGTCCCTGGAGCGCCGCACCTGGCCTGGCCAGCCACGACCGCGCGTCTGTTGTCCGTCACGCGCGCGCCGCGCACTGAAACCCTAGGGTTTCCGCGCAGCTGCGCCACCGTCGTGGCCACCGCGCGCCTGCTCCACCGTGCCACCGTGCGCGACCGCCGTGCACGGCCCTGTGCCGTGCCGGCGCCATCGTGCATTGTGCGGCCCTTCGTTCTTTGTGTTCTTCGTTCTTCGTAATTCCTCTTGATCTTTCCCACGCACAAAGATTTAATTCCTAACAGATTGAGGAAATAAATCTTATGAAAATAAGATAATTATTTTTGAATAAACAAGGAGAGAGAGAAGAGAGAAAATCCTACTGATCTGTATCCCAAATCAATCTGAATATCTGGTGAAGGTTCCCTTCAGTTACCTTGCCCGGTTGAGAAGCAGAATTTCCTCCTCGTTTCTCAGATCTAGTCGATCACCACAGCTCCCAAAACCTGGTTTGCTGTGTGCAACTTATGATCATGTGGTGTGTTGAGATCTGAGGAACTGAGGCCTATTTATAGGAAAATACTGGATTTCTATTGGGCTTAAGTTTCATGGGCCAGACTAGGGACCAGAATGCAAATAGCAAATGAGGCCTATCAATTAATTAATTCTCATATTCAACCCAGAATATAATTAATTAATTAATATTAATTCATTCCACTAGAGAATCAATACTGTCCTACCTATTTGCTACCACATTTTGAGGTACGGGTTGCATGGGATCGGTATATCCCCACATTTAAGGTTACAAACATTTGTTAATTAATTTAAGCTCGGACAAGCTATTTAATTAATTAACATCTTATATTCCCGAATCAATCCACTCAAACCTTTTCACTTATGCTTGAACTTAATCAGCCTGCAGGACTTTAGCATAACGAACCTTTTAAGTTGTTCAGGGAATGTCACCATCCTATACTGGATGTGGTTACCTAGTTCCAGTACCAGAAAGTCATACACAAACTGCTATTACCCAAGATACAGATATACAAGCTCAACTAGAGCCTTTCACTGCAACTCAAAGTAATACACAATCTGCATATACTTTTGTACCTTCATATAGGCTTAGGATCTCATCAAGCCATAGAGATCTAGATCCTTTTAATGTCAGATAAAAGAATCGATCTCGACTTAGGTCCTTATCAATGTGTGCCCTACACCAGCATACCAAGCCATCCAAGATAAGATGCTTATTACTGCGTATACTGCAGCCTACACCGACAGTTTATCCTGAAACTGTCTCAACTGTGATAACCATTTATATCTCGCTAGGTCGAACGATCCATACGATCTTCCATGATCTTCTACACACCGTATGATCTCCCTATCGACGAGATAAGAGGATAATTGCGTTTGCGACGCATGTTTGTTAATTCAGACAGGAGATGAACATACAACATTTATGATTCCCAATATATTAACCAATCGACCTTGTACATAATATACCAATCATAATGCTTTCAGTATATAAATCCATCAGCCCTTAGATCGTAGGACGGAGGAGTAATTCTAAACACCTAATGTATGCTGCCTTGTTTTTATTCAACTCAATATTTTTCTCGGGGTGAGTCAGGATCTTCCCATTGTGTATTTTTTTATATTGTTCTCTTTGGTCTATTGCGTTATTTGGGCCAATGCCCTCACCATAACTTAAGTGTATGTTAAGGAGAGGTATTTGACGAGTTTCCAAAAGAGGTACAATCTTCATTGTAGCTCCTTCCTAAAGGCTGACAAAGCTATTTCCTTGGAGCATCTGGGGATAGTGACTCTCACTTCGTTGAATCACCTAGTGAAGTGTTAGAGTGACTCATTATCCTTCTGCACGATAAGATAGATGTCATCCGACCTCTTTGTAATCCTCTTGCTACTAGGGAACTATTGTGAGAACAATTTTTGTAGTTTGGTGAAGAATGTAATGCTCCTGATTTTTTTGTAGAGGAGCCACTGCATTGCGGGTCTTTCGAGGCATGCTCTGAAGCTTTTGCATATGCAAGCCTCTCGTAATTCTTTTGGGACTGATTCAGTCTACATCTTAAATTTTTACAAGGTTAATAATTTTTCTGGATCCATTGACCTATCCTATGCCTTAATCCTTGGAATGTTAAACCTGACATGAATTTGGGTGGTTACGATCATTCGGGTGAAGAGGGAGTCAATGTAGCTTCCGATTGGTACGATTGTCGGGGTAGGAAGTACCCTAGGGATAATCGTCAAGAGTTTTGCCATTCGAGCAGGCTTCCAGCACTTGAACTTAGCCTTCTTGCACTCAAACTCGGTCTTCGTGCTCTCCGCCATTTGAGAGATGGTTGGACGAGTGATGTGAGTTCTCTGTTCGAGAAGTGCTCTGGTGTTCAGAACTGGCATCGTCCATCCTCTGATCGTCTTGATTTTGAAGTAGGGCAAGTTGGTCCCTCTACTGGTTCGTGTGGATACTCATCCTGTGATTGGCCTCCCACATAACTCAATTTTTACATCTTTACCGACATGTCATCCTCTAAGTGGACTCTGAACTGGCATGAATTGGTTTCTCCCAAGTCATCCTATTTTTGAATGTATTGCCGGTTTTCCATCTCTTTCTTTTCCCACAGGTGGTGCCAATTGTTGAATGGTGAATTGTGTGAAACATTTAAAAAGACAAACAGAGAACACTTGAGACGAAAATTGCTATAGAGTCATATTTATTGTCAAAGACTATAATAAACCACACTTTTTACAATAAAGGTATGGATATATATTGGGAGGGAACGTTAGATTCACAAGGAATATCGATTTAGATATAGCAAAATATATCCAAATCTTTATCTACCTTAAATAAGTTATTCCCTATTCAAATTCGATATCGATAAGGTTTATTATTTTACATGGAAAAATTATAAACAATATCTTATCCACATCTATCAAATTGGGAAAGCTCCGTGGACTCCCTCGATCTTTGCGGCTTGTGCTGGTGTGGTACGATTATTTCGATACTAGGTAACTCGAGCACTTTGCCTAGTCGACCCAACTCCCATTCCTAGGAAAGAGTTAGCTTCTTCAAAAAGGGATAATTGTAGCCCTATCAAATCATTGGGCCTGGAATATACTTTTAGACTTCGTTTAACCTGTAAATGGGCCCATAATGGATAACTGAATGTGTAATAAAACTCTACATTTGCCTTCTATTCTCACTCATCTTTTCTACACTAAGTGTAAAGATAACAAACTGTTAATGAGTTATTCAGATTTTGGATCAATAAAAGTTCGTTCGAGTTAAAGCTCGTTAATTTAGTGAACCAAGTTTAAGCTTTATAATAATCGCCCGTGAATAAGCTCATTAGCTATAATTAGTATGGAATATAGAATTATCAAAATTTTATAAATTAAATTTTCATAATTTTTGATAATTATATATGATAAATTTTTGTAGTTATGAGAAAAGACATTTAATTTGAGTACAAACGTGATATCTTTTGAGGTTTGAATCATAATGGATACGAGGCCCAAGAAACTAAGTAGGAAACAACCAAAAAATGATAAATTGTAATCGAAAGAAAGATATAAATGAAAGAATAAACATAAAGTAAAAGAATGACTAATCGTATGTTGGTTAATAAAGGAGGTCGAGTTACAAGAGAGAGCTGGTCAAGCAGATAGTCGAGCAGCATTTTAGGTTAGCAAATGAGCATTTTTTTGTGTATAGCAAATGAATAGGGAAGAAATTAGAAGAGGAATCCGGTATTGATAGATTATAGAGGGCCTAAAATACAAGGTAAAAATCCCTTGGTCACGATATCCTTGCACGTTTATCAGAACATCTTAGTCTCGGCCATTGGTAACGATCTCTTTTAAAAATAGTTCTAATAGTTTCGTGAAATGTTAAGTTCACATCATAAAGTTGGTCGTAGTCTTAATTGTGTTTAAAGTGCTATGAATCTAGCTCGTGCTTTGACGAGCTCATGGAATAAGTTGCACGAATCTCAAATGATCTATCTAATATGTTTTATTACTTCGTAAGTTAATTTCAAGCAGATTGGCTTCAACCAACCCCAAAAGGATAGCTTGAGAGTTTAGTCATGGGCCCGAAAACCATAGTGTTCATCGAGAAGCACCTCAATGGACGATTGTCGGTGGAAATTCGTGCACCTTTGACTATCACTTCAGTGGCCCCGTAGGGTGTAGGAGGTATATGTCTCCTAATTGTTTAGACTCATATGCTTAAATGAGGTTTTTTTTTTTTGCAATTTTTGTGATTTAGGGTTTAGAGCCCTACAGAATCATTGGTTGAGAGATGTTCTCTACGACTTTTTTAGAAACCTGGCTCCACAACATTGGGAGTTATACGGGTTGTGAATCTTACTCAGGTTTAAGAGCTAGTTGTGTATCTCAACTCCTGAATTTAAAGGTTGATCATGTACTGCAACTCCTCATGTTAAGGATGTTGGTAATTTTTCCAAAGCTCCTCTCGAGAGCAGGTCATTTTTAGGAGGAGGTCATGAAGGCCTATGGGTGAGTAGCAGAGGAACTGGATCGGGCCCAAGCTGATAAGGAGGTCTCGCAATGAGCAGGAGGACTTGGAGAAGAAGGTGATGGACCTCCAAAAGGAGGTCAATTTCTCCTCAAGGAGGGCAGTGGAGGTCGATTCTCTGAGACTGTGACTTAGGTCACAACATGGAAGCTACGTGTAGGACTTCAGCACCCTTGAGGACAAGGTTGAGTGGATGCAGTGTTGGATTTTGTATGCTAAAAAAATTTATTGTAGTGTATATACATTTGACGTATCTCATATCCGTAAACAAACATATTTGCGAGAACAATGGAATCGTCTTATCTCATTAATAGGGAGATCATCATTTGACCTAGTGAGATATAAACATTATTATAAAAGTCGAGACAAGATTGAGGATTAGTTTGTCGGTGTAGGCTGCAACATAGTCAGACAAAAGTGATTTATCTTGATTACTTGATATGCGGGTACGTGAGGTTGCGTACTTAGACCACAATGAGATGTGTTCTTATGTCTGACTTTAAAAGAAACAAGATCTTGTTACTTGGTTGAGTCTAAATCCTATCGAGGTTTCAAAAGTATTCACGGGTTGTATGTCACTTTGACCTTCCATGGTGGAGAGCCTCATTAATGCCCTCTTATATCAACATCTTGGGTGACAGAAACATGTGTAGAACGCTCTATTGACTGGATTTACATTACCATATTTGAGTATTAGGGTGGGGGCAATCGCTGAGGAGCTCAATTAGGTTCGTCGTGTAGAAGTCCTGCAGGCTGATTAAGTTCAATCATAGATGATAATGTTTGACAATTACTACTCGGGATAATAATATTTAAATTAATTATGTGAAGCTTGTTCGAATCTAATGAATGTCCAGTAACCTTAAATATGGGAATTCACCAAGTCAATGCAACTCGTTCTCATAATGTGGTAATATAAGGGGTAGGTCAGTATTACTTCTCTAGTGGAATGAATTAATATTAACTAATTAATTATGTCATGGGTTGTGAATATGGGAATTAATTAATTCATAGGCCCACTTTATTATTTGCATCAGGTTCCGAGTTTGGCCCAATAAATTGCTTATGATAGCCCATCAGGGTTTCAACCCTCTATATATAAATAGCCCATTTTCTCCTCATATTTCATAAGTTAAGTCACCACAACGGAAAGCCTAGAGGCCGAGAGAGAGAGAGGGGCAACACCAATTGCTACAGAGGGAGGAAAAGTTCAACTCTATTCTGTGTAGTGCAATCTTGTAGAATCCTCACTAGTAGCAGGATTGTAAAAGGAAATGGATACATATCTAAAGACCTGATCTGGTGAATAGGATTTTTCTATTTCTCTTTCAATTTCAATCTTGAATTAAATTACAAGATATTTAATTCTCTTTTAAAAGATTCAAATTAGTCGCATGGTGGAATCAAATTCAGATTTAATGCGGTTCAGATCCAGACTCTACAGATTAAAAAGTGAACCTCAAAACCATTGCAATTAAATTGTTAGGAGCATGCATAGGTTTTTCTACCGAATGAAAAATTTTCCCACATCCAAGAATGGTTCGGGTTAATGTATTTGTAATTCGGTTTACAACATTAATCCGAACATGCAAGAGGGGGAAGGACTTGACTATTAGAAGGTCATATTCCACGTCAATTCCAATGAGATATTCGATATGAGTTTCTCTCCTCCCTTGTCCTTTAAGTTTCTCCATTTCTACTTTGACGACAGATCATCATTATTTTTCTTGCAGCCGATGGTTGAGCAAGCCATGGCATTGGCTGAAGCCAAGGTTACTGACAAGAATGGACAAGCAACATCTCCTATGCTGTTGGGAGCAGGTGACGACCCAGTCCATTCAAAATGTTTGAGGCAGGTTGTTCTGGTTCTCGGGGGGATAGTAGGACGTTGTTCCCTTGTTGTAGCTTCCAGCTAGTGAGGTTTTTATCCAAGGGCTCGCCATGTAGCTTTCTCCCATAACTGCAAAGAGCCTAACTACTCCTCTCTTTGCTGTTAAATCTACTAGGGACATTGATCATGCAACCTCCATGCTTGCTAATTAGACCATGTTTAGCATCCTCGAGCATCCGCCTGTTGCAAATCTTTTAAAGTCGTCGACTGATCCGTGAGTGACCTACCACAAGTGTCTCTGTTGTATAACTCTACTTGTTAATATTATTAAGTTTTTGTCGTAAATGTTTTATTGGGATTCATGGCTGCAGCCATTTTTGAAAGTGAATATTTATCTAGCATGCATATTTTAGTGCCACTTTTTTTATGAAGGTGTGCGATAGGCATCGCCCCTTCGATGTTTAAGTCAGTAATCAATACCTCATGTAAATTGAAATTCACAAGAAGTAAACAAGAGATACAAAATAATTAATGTATCTATTCGTGAGAATCATGTTATGTCTACCCAATACAGTATTAGGAAATTCATGCATCCATAGGATTAAACCAAATTTAAAGTGAGGCATATCATAAATTAATGTGTAAGAAAAGATGACTTAGGGATAGGCAAATATGGGGATGTCAAGTTCATTTCGACACTAGTGGTAATACTAATTCACGTAATTTATGTTCTAGTCGTTCGGGGTCTTGATCGATGCTAAATCTGCATACAAATTATAGCATAGGACAAATAAATTTATAAGTACCCGAAGGTTGTCGAACCCACAGGGATAGTGCAATGAAGGGATTCATGTACTGAATATGGTTTTTGAAACCTTTGTTTGGGTAATTCAAAACAGAGATTTTTGGGTTTTTCAGAACAATTAATTTTAAGAGATTAAAATAAATATTAAAAAGCACAGATTCTAGGGAAATCTACCAATCTGATCAACATGCAAGAAACAAATATTCAAACCCAGAAAAGATATTTTGGTGGAAAATCTATTAATGTGGAATTAATTCCTTGGTGGGGCAATTAAAACCTAAATTACTAATTAGTGATTTATCTCCTCTCGGTCTCAAAATACACCAATTAATCAATTTCATAAAGATTAGATTATTCCTACGATTGAATTCTTCTTGGTCGGACAGAAAATCAAAAGTATTAAATCCTAACTTCCTATTACTAACCTTCACCTGTCGGTCCTTCGATTAATAACTGTAACCTACCTCAATCTTCATCTCTCGATCCTTCGATGAGAATAGATTTAAAACAAAACATAGGATTTAAACCAATTAAAAAGGGTTTGAACAATTGAATCTAAACATGCATCACAGATGGAGAAACCCTAGAACCTGTTTAGGATTCTAGCCTAACATCTTAAAGAAAAACATTGCAGGGAAAATTAAAGATTGCATTAAAAATAATAAAGGTTTAGCAAAAATTAAAGAGGAATTCTCAAAAACATAAAGTGAAAACAGAAAATTAAAGCAAAAATTAACAACTGAATGATAACTAAAAAGAGACAAGAAGGAAGGGCCCAAATTCTGAGCTACTCAAGAGTTTATATAGTAGTAGGGTTTAGGCCTTGGATGGTAGGAATTTCCTTCTTGAATTGATGGCTTCAAAAGGAATGATTTTCTTGGTAGAAACTTCTCTTTTGGGGTCTTCATTGCTTAACTAAAAAGAGACAAGAAGGAAGGGCCCTAATTCTGAGCTACTCAAGAGTTTATATAGTAGTAGGGTTGAGGCCTTGGATGGTAGGAATTTCGTTTTTGAATTGATGGCTTCAAAATGAATGATTTTCTTGGTAGAAACTTCTCTTTTGGGGTCTTCATTGCTTCCAAATTGATGTGTAACTTGAATCCCAAGCAATTCTCGCCCAAATTATGTGGAAAAATCCCAGAAATTCGCCAAAAAACTTTGCCCCGGCCGAGATGGCTTTCATTTCGGTCGAAACAGAGACAATTTTTGCTACTTCCGACCCTTCTGCGCAGTCTCACGGTTTTGACCATAACTTTCACTCCCGAACTCCGATTGACCCGATTCTAGTTGTGTTGGAAAGCTAATTTAATGATCTTTCAAATGACATGCATCATTAGCTCAGATTCCATCGGTCGAAGAAGTAGTGACTGTTCCTTTGAACATCTGCTGCTTTCGGTACGGGTTTTCCATTGGATTTGGCCTAAAACCTGCGAAATCTTACCATGGCAAGCATAACACCCTCTAATATATACTCATGCTCAATTTATTCAAGAAAACAAGCTAAAATGCATAAAAGAAAAGAAAAACAAAGCGATAAGTGAGTAGAAAAACGAGCTTATCAAACCCCCCAAACTTAAACACTTGATTGTCCTCAATCAACAAAAGAAAGAATCAAAAGTTCAAGCATAAGAGTAGTGCAATGCCTCACAAGATTCATCACATTCAAACTAGAAAATCCACAAGACATCTGCACTTTTGAAAGAATCAGAAAATCTGTAAACTATGGAAGACTCACATGGGAAGTGTTTCGCTCATTCACTCAAGTGTTTAGGGTAATTATGAGATCACACACAAGTCACGCAAATCAAGTTCTACCATATGCTTGCAAATGTTCTAAATCTCCACTGCAAATATGTGCACACAAGTCTAAGATCAGAAAGGACTTTATTCAAGGTTGTAATGTAGGCTTTTTGTGAAAGGTAGGGAAATATGGCCAAGTGACTAAAATCAATCAAGTTGTACTTCCTCTATCAATCCAAACCACCTTCTATGAACATCTACCCTTCTCCTCAAATATTCAACATCAAACAAAGCTCTTTTATTTACATATTTTTCTCTCTTTTTTTTTTCACACATCCTTTTATGCTCTAAACAATTTTGGATATACATTTGAGTTTATAAGGATTAAACACAACAACTATTTATTTTCTTTTTTCTTCTTTTTCTAGAGCCCAACCTTATCTTTTGCTTTTACCCTTTTAATAATATCTTATCCTTCTCAAACAAATCCCAACCCACTCTCATAGACAAGAGTTGATTCCCCTATTTATTTCCACTCATAGACAAAGAAAGAAAATATCATAGGCTCAAAAGGGCTGACTAGGGATAACATTCAATTAGGACAGTGTATGGGAAAGTGGGCTAAACAAAGATGGCCTAAAATCACTTCCTAAACATATGCACACTAGCAGTCTTGAAAAAGAAACAAATCAAGTTCTAGAGAAACTCAAAATTGCAGACACACTCACAATCGAAATTTAGGCTCAAAAACTCACACTTGGGACAATTTTTCTTCCATAGTAAACATCAAATCATCATCTAACTATCATGCCAACGCAAGTATCAAAATAAGTAATCCTGCGGTATTCTACATTCATGGGCATACTCAACCACTATCACAATCAATGCAAACTAAAGTCAATTAATTCTCATCTCGCATCAAAGTCCTAGGTTTCAAACATGCTCAAGTTCCCACAATCTCGCGTCTTATTCAAAAAAAATTTCCCATGCAGAAATTTAAATAAAGCAAATAAAAGATAGAAAAGAGTTTCGAATCCGTAAATCTTCCTCCCCCCAAACTTATTCGAAAATCAGAGAGAATAAGTTTGAAAGTCTGATTCAGAATTCGAAACTGTACCTCAATTGTTGGCCTCAGACACCAACTTTTTATCTCCTTTCCTCAAACTCTGACCGGTGTGGATTTGTGTCTGCCAGCACTCCTATCTCGGCCCTGGCGAACTCTACCTCGGCCGGGATGGAGCCTTCTTGTCGACCCCCTTCTCGGTCAAAGTGTTCCACATCTCGGACCTTTGTCTCGGCTGTGGCTGACTCTGCCTCGGTCGAAACAGAACTCAAAACTCGTTTTTTTTATCAAAATGACAAAGAAAGCAAGTGAAAGCAACAAAGTAATGCATAATGAAATAAAATAAAGACAAAGGAAAAACACAATGGGTTACCTCCCATTCAGTGCCTTATTTACCGTCGTGGCTCGACTCAGCTCAGCTCACCAAGGCGGTCGAGTCCATACTCGTCGACCCCTCGAATCAATCATGAAGACTTTCCGGTTTTGAATGATGGTGGTATACTCGGAAGGAGGCAGCTTAATTGCCGATTTCACTGACTCATTTCCTCGTTCCCACCGAATGGCTTCTTCTTTTTCCTCCGGTGTCTCGTCGTCATCTTCCTCTTCTTCAGCAGTAGTAATCTGGTTGCACTCCCCTTTCCTCTTGTTCTTGTCCATGCAGAAGGTGATAGATTCTTCATTTCCTCTCAGGGTGATTTCTCCCTTATTGCAGTCAATCAAGACACCAACTTTGTTGAGAAACTCTCTTCCCAGGATCATTGGAGTGTTGGCATCTTCCTTCATCTCAAGGACAATGAAATCTGCAGGGAAAATCAAGTGACCAACTCTAATGAGCGCATCCTCTACAATACCTTTGGGATTGGACACAGATCGGTCCGCCATCTGGAGGGTAATTGTAGTGGCTCTCATCTCCCCAATCTCGAGCTTCTTGTAGACGGACCAGGGCATCAGGTTGATGCTTGCCCCGTTGTCACATAGCACATTCTGGAACTCTCTGCCTCCAATCTCGATAGGTATCGAGAAGCATCCTGGGTCAGACCTCTTGATCGGGATCTGCTTCTGTAAGAGTAGGCTGCATTCCTCATGGATCTTCACAGTTTCGTTTTCCACGAACTGCTTCTTCTCGCTCATCAGCCTCCTTAGGAACTTCATGTATCCCGGTATCTCCCTGAGAGCTTCAACAAGAGGTATGTTAATATTCACTTTTTTAAGATTTTCAACAAAACGATTGAATTTAGAATCTTCCCTTTTTTAGCGAATCTCTGCAGGAAAGGCATGGGAGCAACTGGATCAACTCTTCTCTCTTTCTCTTTTTCCTTCTCGCCCTGCTTGGCCTTCTGTTTCGACCGGGATAGGTCGATCCCAGCCGTCTTGCTCTGCTCTATCTCGGCCGTGTTTCCTTTTATCTCGGCCGAGCTGCTTTCCTCTGCCTCGACCGGGATGGGCACCATCTCGGTCGAAACAGAGAGGTCTTCCATGGGATTTTTCTCCTCTGTTTCACTCAATCCTCCTTCCGGGTTGCTCAGACCTTCATATCTCCTTCCAGATCGAAGCGAGAAGGCATTGACTGACTTCTCCCTTGCTGGATTTTTTTTCGTCATGCTCGGAAGTTGCCCCAGCTTGTGCTGATTTCCCAAGGTGGCAGAAATCTGACTTAATTGGGTGTCCATCATTTCCAAATGCTTTGTCATCAGTTGCATGTGAGTGGCCATCCCTTTCACTTCTCTCCACCTTGCCGAACCTGTTCTCTGAACTCTTTATGAATTTTTCCAATGTCTCTTCCAGCACAGACTTCTTTCTCTCCACGATCTCACCTCCTGTACCTACATCAAAGCCAGGTGGAGGGTGTTCTGCAGTAGTGGGGTTAGCATAAGAAAAACCAGGGTGAGATCGCCCATGGTTATAGTGATACCCCTGATTACCTCGGTAGTTATTGTGATAACCACCGCCAATGTAGTTCACCTCCGAATTCGCAGCTCCAGATGAACTGCCTGCTCTCCGGTTGATGTAGTCAGCTTCCACCAGAACAATCGCCATGCTTGGCTCAGTTGTAACAGCAGCAACCTTAGCAGTTCCCAGCTTCTCAATTTCCTCTCGGAGCTTATTCACCTCTACAGCCACATCGAACTCCGAATTTGTCTCCACTGCTTTGACTGGCATCTGTCTCTCAGTTGGCCATTGATGACTGTTCAGTGCCATGTCTGCCAGCAACCTCATACTTTCTGCTCCACTCTTCTTCATAAGGATCCCGCCAGCAGATGCATCCACCATCTCCTTCATGTGAGGATTCAGACCCTCATAGAAATGACAAACCTGCATCTCGAGATCAATTCTATGTCCAGGGCAGAGTCGCAGGAGCTCCTTGTATCGTTTCCAAGCTTCATGCAGGGATTCATCATACAGCTACTTGAATGTAGTGATGGCAGCTTTCCTCTTCCGTAGCAGGCTCGGTGGGAAGTAGTTGGTGAGGAATTCTGCTCGCAGCTCCTCCCATGTCCCGATTTGGCTTTTGTCAAGCCCAGCATACCAAGACCTTGCCTCGTCTCTGAGTGAGAATGCGAAGAGGCGCATCCTAATGACGTCCTGGGGGACTCCATTATGCTTTATCGTATCGCACACCTCGATGAACAAGTTGAGGTGGGCATATGGATCTTCCACTGCTCTCCCCCCAAACTGATTCTGCTGCACCATCTGTATCAGCCCTGTGCGCAGCTCAAAATTGTTGGCGTTGATGCCAACCCTGAATCCTGCTTCCTCCTGCTGTGGTAAAAATCGGTTGAGAATAGACTTCTGTGGGACCACCACCTTTCTGTTGTTCAGCTCCGCCAGTCGTGCGGCTTGCTCTGCCAGAATAGCTTGGGCAGCAAAAAGTTGCCCTCTCATGTTTTGTATATCCTGTAGCAGTTGTCTTTGTTCTTCTGGTGGCATGTTTTGAAACGGGGCTTCCGGATTTGCTTCCATCTCAAAATTCAGCTTCTTTCCCTTCTTTCTGTTGTTTCTGCAGGCTGCTTCAATCTCAGGTATAAAGGGCTCAAGTGTCTTCCCTTTGTTCCCCGTGTTCATGCACCTGCACAGAAAACGAGGGAGAAATCAGATGATCCCGGCCGTGGTGGACTTAGTCTCGATCGGGATGGACGCTTCTGTCTCGACCATTTTGAGATTCAACTCGGCCGGGACAGAAACTACTCTGCAAAAAGACTCACACGAAAGAAAACACAACAACAGACCTAAAGACAAAGAAAAGTAACACCAAACTCGAAAATAAAAAGAAAAATTAAGAAAATACAACCCAATCCAGAAGTTCTTCAAACAATCCAGTAATGACTCGCCGTCTGACTATCCCCGGCAACGGCGCCAATTTGATCGATGCTAAATCTGCATAAAAATTATAGCATAGGACAAATAAATTTTTAAGTACCCGAAGGTTGTCGAACCCACAGGGATAGTGCAATGAAGGGATTCATGTACTGAATATGGTTTTTGAAACCTTTGTTTGGGTAATTCAAAAATAGAGATTTTTGGGTTTTTCAGAACAATTAATTTAAAGAGATTAAAATAAATATTAAAAAGCACAGATTCTAGGAAAATCTACCAATCTGATCAACATGCAAGAAACAAATATTCAAACCCAGAAAAGATATTTTGGTGGAAAATCTATTAATGTGGAATTAATTCCTTGGTGGGGCAATTAAAACCTAAATTACTAATTAGTGATTTATCTCCTCTCGGTCTCAAAACACACCAATTAATCAATTTCATAAAGATTAGATTTTTCCTACGATTGAATTCTTCTTGGTCGGACAGAAAATCAAAAGTATTAAATCCTAACTTCCTATTACTAACCTTCACCTCTCGGTCCTTCGATTAATAATTGTAACCTACCTCAATCTTCATCTCTCGATCGTTCGATGAGAATAGATTTTAAACAAAACATAGGATTTAAACCAATTAAAAAGGGTTTGAACAATTGAATCTAAACATGCATCACAGATGGAGAAACCCTAGAACCTGTTTAGGGTTCTAGCCTAACATCTTAAAGAAAAACGTTGCAGGGAAAATTAAAGATTGCCTTAAAAATAATAAAGGTTTAACAAAAATTAAAGAGGAATTCTCAAAAACATAAAGTGAAAACAGAAAATTAAAGCAAAAATTAACAACTGAAAGATAACTAAAAAGAGACAAGAAGGAAGGGCCCTAATTCTGAGCTACTCAAGAGTTTATATAGTAGTAGGGTTGAGGCCTTGGATGGTAGGAATTTCCTTCTTGAAATGATGGCTTCAAAAGGAATGATTTTCTTGGTAGAAACTTCTCTTTTGGGGTCTTCATTGCTTCCAAATTGATGTGTAACTTGAATCCCAAACAATTCTCGCCCAAATTATGTGGAAAAATCCCAGAAATTCGCCAAAAAACTTCGGCCCGGCCGAGATGGCTTTTATTTCGGTCGAAACAGAGACTATTTTCGCCACTTCCGACCCTTCTGCGCAGTCTCACGGTTTTGGCCATAACTTTCACTCCCGAGCTCCGATTGACCCGATTCCAGTTGCGTTGGAAAGATAATTCTAATATCTTTCAAATAACATGCTCCATTAGCTCAGATTCCCTGGGTGGAAGAAGTAATGACGGTTCCTTTGAACATCTGCTGCTTTTGGTACGGGTTTTCCATTGGATTTGGCCTAAAACCTGCGAAATCTTACCATGGCAAGCATAACACCCTCTAATATATACTCATGCTCAATTTATTCAAGAAAACAAGCTAAAATGCATAAAAGTAAAGAAAAACAAAGCGATAAGTGAGTAGAAAAACGAGCTTATCAGGTCTCTCCCCCATCTAGTGAGGTCACATTGTAAGCAAAACCTTAGCTATCTGGTAGTGACTTTCCCATGTTGGTGCGAGTTTTCCAGCATTGAGCTCATTGGTATTTAAGAATTCTCTATGTGGCACCAAGTCTTCCTCTTTGAACGTCCTGAATCCCAACCTATTGTTGAGGAATTCATTGACTTGGGTTTTTCGTCAAGCCATGTTTAGACAAGCTTCATCTCAAACTTCAATGATTAGCTCAAGGTCTTTAAGCAGGTTGAGAGAGCTTCTATCCTCATCGTGCCATTCAATCCTTGTAATTTATGCTTGTATCTCAGCTAGTACCATGGCTTCTACTCTATAGGTTAGCAAGAGAGTGTAGCAGCTATTGTCGTTCAAGGAGTTGTGCTATAGGACTATAGAGTTGCGGATAGCTACTCGTCCCATTTTCCTTAGTGAGTTCCTATCCTTTTCTTCAGCGTTCCCATTATGATTTTGTTTTTACACTATGCAAATTGTTGGTGTTGTTCTCAAATCAGAGTTGCGATTACCGTGCAGCGGAAGTATTACAAGGGGTTGCACTCTCAACACTGAACTCAGTTCGTTCATTTAGAATTATGAAAAACTGTGTTAGTCGAGCAGTTTAAGTGATCTATTTTCAGATATACGCTTCAACACTTTAGAGAAGTGTTGAAGATTTAAAAGACACAGTTATAAACTGAGTAAAGCAAAAAGTAAACGAAAAATGTAAAAGACACACGGTATTATAGAAGTTCGGATCCTTAAGTCCTATGTCCACTCTTCGAAAATTAATCCAAAAATTCACTAAGGAAGAAAAGAATACACTCCTCACAATCTATAGCCAACCACCAAGAAAGACACCGTTCGCAGCAGACTGGATCACTCACCCAGGTAGATGCTCTTCACTCCTTCTTCATTACGTCGAAGGCTCTGCGTCTTCCCTGTGGACTGGTAGTCATCGGAAATGGATTGAGGACACACCTCTCTTCTACTTCTCCGGTGGGTGGATGGTTTAGTTCTACCAAGAACTCAACAATTTGGCTAAAGCCCGTAATAACCTATTCTCTGACAGTGAGATAGGCTAGTGTGTTCTTACTTGAAAGGTAAGAACACTAAGGTTAAAGATTAAGTCAGATGTCTTAAACCTCGTATGCCAGGTGGGTCACATGGTGAATCTATGGAGATTCTTTGAGCAGTTAAGCCTCGTTATCAATAAATGAACCACAGAGTTAATGTCTTAGAATGAGAGCTTTGAATGCTTTGAGCTTTAAATTCGGCAGAGTAACAGTAAGAATTTTGATGTTCGGATTATTATTTCTCTGTTTCTTCAGTTATTTATAGGCGAGTGTTTGAAAAATATCCAGTAGAGACAAGGTATTTGTCGTCCAATAAATGGCCATATCTTTTCTGAAAAGCAGACACGCTCTTCCGCCTTTTCTGCGTACGACTGTCCTTTCTCTGAGATAGTTTGTACTTGACGTGTCTGGCTCGACAACGTTAAACTCCAGCCACAACTGCTTCAACCGTTGCTCCATATCATTGAGATTCCAGGACTTTTTACAACTATTCTGCTCTGCATTCTTCACGCGCTCTCTTTCTTATGTGATTTCTTGTTTTGAAATTGAGCTCCTCTCTTTCCAGTTTCTTGTACCTTTGAATGTGAAAACTGAGTCCACAATTTTCTGTCCTTGTAAGATCTGTACTGTTCCGAATGTAGTTCCAATTTTTGCATGTTACACTGCTATTATCTCGCATTCTTCTGCGGCTCTCTCGAACTGTCATCATAGTGTTCTTGCTCGTTATGTTCCGACAATTTCAAAAACTATTCCTCAGTTTTTGGTCGGTTGCTTCCTATCAAACTATTACAACTCGATAGTCCTATACAAGGATTAGAGAATCAATAACTCTAAGCCTATGTATTCAGTTTTGACACATCAAAACATCGAACTAAAGGTGGGAATTACAATTGAACATCTAACAGGTTTCCCCTGTACAATTTAGCACCTAACAATTTCCCCCTTTTTGATGTTGTCAAAACCATACAACAAAATAAGTCGACATGAGGATGCAGTTGCTCTTTGTTTACAAAATGAGACTTTTCTAGAGCTACTCAAAATTGTGCTTCCTCAATGCTCGACCTACTCTAAATGATCTTCCCCTTCAAATCGAGAGATATTTCTCGATTAATCATCAATCATTTTAGAGC